>OMLF01021268.1:3049-13947 GCA_900302615.1 Holocentrus rufus | reverse complement strand
CAGGGACCGCCCTCTGGCAGCTCTGATTGCTGCCGTTACCTTCACCTCCCCCAGGCAGCCTTGTCTGCACACACACACACACACACACACACACACACACACACACACACAGTGACACAATCACACACACACTCAATCACACACAAATATAGATGTACACACATTCTTGTGCTGTAGTCCTGTACCAACACACCCTGACATTTTTACACATGCACATACATAGGCTGCGCACGCATGCACGCACACACACACACACACACACACACACACACACACACACACACACACACACACACACACACACCAGCTGAATGGGCAGACAGCTTGACAAGCAAACAGGAGCAGCATTACATAAAAACACAAACACTACAGCTGTGGTTATATACATTTCTGATATTCTATTATCTAATATTTCTTGACAGTGTCAGGAGCACTTCTGATTTTGGGTGACTATCTATAAGTGTTGAAGTGTGTTGAAGTGTTTAAAGTTATTGAATTGTAGCTTTTGTTTTAAATGGAACACAAAATTGTGTTCCATTGTTAACGTTAATATTACGTTCTTTTCTATAAGTAATGGTGCTAAATTTCCTGTTCTGTCAGTTTGGTTCACTTGGACTTCAGCTGGTAGATCAGTTAGATCATGTTCATGTTTTGGTCATACATCTTAACAGCTGTGAGCTACTGGCTAAATTGCCTGCTTAGTTTTCTTTGTATGGCCTTGACAGAGTGTGCCACCTGTGTGTGTGTGTGGGTGTGTGTGTGTGTGTGTGTGTGTGTGTGTGTGTGTGTGTGTGTGTAGTGCTGTACAGGACCATATAGGACCTTGGTGCAGGGGAAACATCAAGGCCAACTGGACGCTCCGTTCACTGACAGATAACTGGCCGGCAGACATTGCTGCTGCCAGAGGTGATGGCTACACACACACACACACACACACACACACACATATGACTGGATCCTGGACACTGAATAATGAGCCTCAGGCAGTGATGTTTCCACAAACTGTTGACACTCTGACACACGAAGCGATGAGCATCTGCAACTGATCGATCAACATCGGTGGTGGTGACACAGAGGTTTCTGATTGGCTGCTGGACTTAAAAGTGCGCTGCAATGCAAATTTGCATAAGGTCAATTCAAGTGAGGACCTGTGAGGATTTAGGGAAAGTTACCAAGGAAATTTGGAAGCTTTCCAATATTGTCATCCAGTATTGTGTGTAATGACTCATGTTGTTTCCACACCTGTGTCCTGTGTTTGTTCCACTGATAAATCCTGTTTAGATTAACACTGAGGGCAGAGAGAGTTGCTATTCTCATGAAATGTTTGTATTGTGTAAGACCGTGTAATTTATCAGTAAGTCGGTCAAACAATGAGAACCTTGTAGACTCATCAGGCTCATCATGCGCTTATAGTTTTTTTTTTTCCCTTGTCAGTTGAGTTTAGGGGCGTCCTCAATTCAGTTGACCCTCGTCAAAATTTGCATAGTGCACCTTTAAAGTCACAACGAAATGAAAAATTACTTTTCACCTTGTTAGCTTATTTTCCATGTCAGAATATTTTTTAAAACAAATTGTATCAATTCTTTCAACTGGAAAACAGCAGGAACTTGCCCCCCAACGGCTTTTCTCTCCCTAACTGATCACCCTTTGGTTTACACTTTTGAAAGATGCCTCTCCATGTTAAGCCCCTGGAAATACATCAAATTAAGAAAGTACAATGCTCTCAAAATACTGTTTCATTGTGATGTTAAGTGAATCAGGTCACGAGAAGAAAAACAGAAAAGAGCAAAGCCAACAAACAGCAGTCAAGAAGGCTCTGCTCAATTTTCAGCTTCACTACAAATTTTAACAACAAAATTCGTACAAGTGGCAGAGTGAAAATGAAGGCTAGCGCTAGTTTATTTCTTTATCGTTCTGTTTGACTATTTTGAGCCTGCTGCCCCCTTCTGGTATTGAGTGTTATTTCCTCTCAGCAGGCAGGACATGCTGCATGCCGGCCGTAAGCTGGAGGCTGCGTGGTGCGTTCAGGGACAATGTTTAGCAGGAGATGAATTTGAGCCTTAGGGCAGGTAAGAGAAGATTAGGTCATGAAGAATGACAACAGAGTCAAATATGTTAAAGTGAAACAAAAAACGCATTTCATACCCACTGCAGATCAAACAAACACAGCCTAACGTACCAACGATGGAGAGGATGACCACCACAAAGTCGAAGATGTTCCAGCCGACAGTGAAGAAGTAGCATCGCAGCGCCACGATCTTGATGAGGCACTCGGTGGAGAAGATGATGATGAAGGCCAGGTTGATGTTGTTCAGGATGTACTCCATCTGTGGCGACTGCTCGTCCGTCTCCACCATCATGGTGATCATGTTGAGGAGGATCAGCATCATGATGATGATGTCGAACGCCTGCTTCCCCACCAGGTCGAAGAAGAAGCCTTGGATCGAGTTCTGCAGAGGGAAAAGGAGACGAAGACTATTTGTTTTTTTTAAAGTTCAAGCATGAATCCATTGTTCTTATCCAGAGCAATTCATAGTGAATCTAACAGCGTGTTTATACTCCTAGCAGCATGGAGGCAAGTCAGTGTCAGTCCTTCATTTCCTCCAGAGCTGAGTGAGCAGGAAACTCTGCCAGTGTTCAACAAGCATCATCGTTCATCAACAACCAATCAGATTGGTTGATGATGCATGTGGTGGAAATCTGCATGTGGTGTGTGTTATTTGCAAGGAAGGTTCTTAGTTTGCTGGCATTTATAGGGGATATGGCCAGGAAGTATTGGACGTCTTAGTTAGTGTCCTTCATTTGTCAAAATTTTAAAGAAATATCAAGTGGTTCCTTTGTTGCATAGGATTTCCCATAAGGCTGTGCGACAGGCTTAAAACTTTGGTGGTCCTGTAAAGTAACTTGCACAACTGCTAGTCATCGTACCAGAAGTAACCTGACGCAAGATTAGCTAGCTAGCTGAGGTAGCTAACATCAGTAATGTTAGTTTTAGGTTATTTATTTATTTATTTATTTATTAACATTCTAGTTTTGCAAGAGTCTTGGTTATCTGGAAACCTGTGACACCGTGCTGTGTGGAATTCTACATAGGTCATGTGATGTTTACTTCTTAGGCTTGTAAATTCTTTAAACCGCTTCAAAAAAACACGTTGCTTATTGGGTACCAAGGTGACAAGAAGCTTCCTCAAAAATGGACTTGGAAGATTGTAACTCACTTTAGCTGGCAATAAGATGGTTTTAAATCAGTATTTTGAGTCACATGATTTACTATCTGTGTATTAGGAGGATCATGAGTCCTCCCTGTCAGCGTCTGGCTGATGTTGTCGTCATGTCTCTGTGCAGCTCGTTGTGTTCGTACCAGAGGGCGGGGGATGGGCTTCTGCGGTTTCTTGGAGCCCAGTTTCTTCATGGCGTTGTAGTACTTCTTCTGCTCCTCCGTCATGAAGATGTCCTGTCCTCCTAAGTAAACCCAAACCAGATACACCTCTGTTATCTTCACTGGACAGGACACATGACGTGAAAGACCTCACAACTCCAACTTTGCTGAGCTTCAGGATTTTACTTCACTTGAAGGAGCACACAGTTCATCTGAAGGTTGGTGATCAAAACCTTTAAAAACACGTTCATTGGCTTTACAGATTCGATCATTTATGATTTGTGGGCCCAGACTAAAATAAAGCTAGATTATTAACATTTCAAATAATTCTCGGCTACCCTAACATTCACTTCTAAACCCCTTTAAACTCAGGTTTCCCCTTAAATTTCCCCTCAGGTAGCCTCAAACTTTTCCCAAGAATTAAGCAGGACAGACTTGGGATCTTTGGAAACAAAGTAGGGTTGAACAAAGTTCAACCACACGTGTTTGTACTGGGAATTGTGGCTGTTTTGTCACCTGAAGGGGCTCAATAATGGGATAGATGAAGAGAACGAGTCATGATTTTATGATTATATGCAGATGATGAACTCCTTCATTTGGCCTTGAATGCTCACTGCAGCAGGTTTGATAAGCTAACATGTAGTGCAAATACTGTTGTATAAGTGCCCTTCACACTGGTTATATTGACAGTTTACTCTGTCAAGCTTGGACAAAAGGATTTATCAGCATTAGTTCTGTATAATATGTTTCTTGTTTGGTACTTATCTTTCGTTTCTGCTGGTTGAAGTTGTCGATGATGACACCAATGAAGAGATTGAGGGTGAAGAAGGAGCCGAAGATGATGAAGATGACAAAGTACAGGTACATGTAGAGATTGACCTCTTTGATTGGCTGCTCCTCAACCTGACAAATACACAAATACATTGAGTCATTCAAAAAGAAAACACATTTCATGTCATTTCACATCCCTTCAAATAATCTGACCTCATCCCATTGTCTCATTGTCATTGTTATCTCATTGTCTCATTTACCTTTCAGCACATTTCCTTCCTCTTACCTGGCTAATTTAATTTAATTGAAAACTCATTTTATTTGTAATTCTTATTTCCTCATATCATCTCTGTCTTTCCATTTTTACTTTAACACTCTAACCTGCTTCGCTCTTAATCTTTATTCAGCCACTGATCTAATTTAACTCACTGGACTTAATTTATTTCATCTCATCTCATCTCATTAATATCTTCTAATTTCATTTCATTTCATCTCTTCTAATTTCATCTCGCTTCATCACATCTCATCTAATTGATCTTATTTAATCTCATCTCATTTCATCTCATCCAATTTCACTTCAGCTCACTTCTCATCTCATTTCATCTCATTTCTGTCTTTTCAGTATATTTCTCAGTTTAACTCTAAACTCAATTTACTAATAAATCTCATGTAAAAACATACTTGATTTACTTAATCTTATCTTAGCCTCTCTTACTTTATCATCCTATTTTGTTGTTTCTTTTCTTTTTATCTGGCTTTTCATCTAATCCCACTTCATCTCCAATCTTAACTCACCAACTAATTTAATTTACAAATTGAACTTATTTTCTCTCACCTCATCATACCTCAAAATAATTCATCTCATTCTCTCATCACCTCCTCTCTTCATCTCTGTCATTCTCATTAATCGAATATCATTTAAAAACAATAATTTAAAAAATTCAACTTCACTCTCACTTCATTTTATCCTATCTCATCTCGATTCTTTCTGTATGTTTCCATTTTATGTCTCACTTTACTTTTAATCTCAACTCAGCAAGTAATTAAAAAATTTGACTTTCTTCCTCCCGACTCCTCTCACTTCACCTCACCTCTTTTCATTTCACTGCAGCTCATCTTTGTTTACTTCTCATTTCACTTTTGTACTTTAGATTCATCTGTAAACTGAGCTGCTTCATCTCATCTCATGTCAGCAGACATAGAGGAGCACACCACTCTTCTTCCACACTTTTATAAATGTCGTAAACTGGCAGCATGTGAACTTACAGCACGTGAGTCCACCGCTGCATACATGATCTCCATCCAGCCTTTGAACGTCGCCTTGGAAACAAACAAACAAAACAAGTGATTAAATAGTGACACGC
The DNA here is from genome assembly GCA_900302615.1 of Holocentrus rufus. Lineage (NCBI taxonomy): Eukaryota > Metazoa > Chordata > Actinopteri > Holocentriformes > Holocentridae > Holocentrus > Holocentrus rufus. Next base: position 8,433 of record OMLF01021268.1, on the reverse strand, counting down.
TGCAATTAGTGTTGACGAGTGGCTGAAACCCATTTTCCTTTCTCTGTGCTAAGGCAAGTCTGACTGATTTGTGTTAGCCTAAATCACTCTGACAGTCCAAAGGCCTTCTTGGCTCATATGTGGGATTCTGCACTGTTGTCATGTGAAAACCTCATAACTCACTTTTGGTGATTTACATGATATATCTTCAGTTGAAGGATTGCATGCTCCTCTATGGGTTTCCTATGAGACATTTCTGTGACCCTCGGTCTTAAGAAACCAAATCCCATTGGATAAACTCTGAAATTGCACAGTGATCAAGCTGAAAACAAGACTGCTTTACTTAGCTCCTGAGAAACTGACACTTTGGAGATACAAGACTTTCATGTGACATCACCGACACATATATAGAAATCAGTAAATGGAGTTTTGTTCCAAGATTTTAAAAAAGTAATGGTTGACATGAAAATTAAACACATAATTTATTAATGTTATTAATTGAACTCTTAAATTTCTTAAGTCTGGTCAAAGGTGTAAAAAGCCTCTGCTGGTTACAGCTTCATTGAGGCTACAGCATACTTTTATTGAGTGAAATATTCAAAGCCAAGATGCCATTGTTTTATGGCATCTTGGCTTTTTATTGTACATCAAATAGAAAATATCTACATGTCTTGTGCATCACTTTATACTAGGACTGTCAATCGATTAAAAAAATATATATATATATATTATAAAAAAAAAAATTAATCATACATGGAATTAATGTAGAATCAACACACAGAAGGTATATTTAAATTAAAAGACCATTTTAATAATATGATACGCCAAAGACAAATTACTTCTGTGGTAGTTAAATTCGGCTTCGCAAAGTGTGCAAATGACTTTCGCTTTCTCCAACGAGCCGTCAGGCAACTTTTTAACGTGAAACTTTCCAACTAATACTCTGTCCCCCATCGTTGCGCGGTATTCTGCTGCGTAGCCAGGGTGGCTCGGTTTGGCTACACGGGCTGCACACGTGACCAAAGGTTAGAGGTCAGTCAACACTGGGAGTAAACAAAACTGCGTTAATTGCATTTATGTTTTTTAACGAGTTAAACATTTTAAATTAATATACAAAATTAACACATTAATTTTGACAGCACTACTTTATACACATTTCTCTGGAATTCAGCAAGACAGATTTGGGATCTTTGGGAACTTTGAGATCTCCACATTATGAATTATGGCAGTTTTGTTACCTGAAGGGGCTCAATGACACTAAGAAAGAGTCATGATTTTATGATTATATGCAGATGATGAACTCCTTATTTTTGCCTTGAATCACTGCAGCAGGTTGGATAAGTTAGCATGAAGTGTAAATACTGTTGTATAAGCGCCCTTTACACTGGTTATATTGCCAGTTTAGAGACTCTCCACTACAATTTACAATAAAGTTCTGTGGCTTTGAACAAAACTTGGGCACAAAGTGATAGTGAACTCACCGATGGGAGCAGCAGAGTGGAAGAGTGAGACGATTGCTTATCTCATAGTTTTGATGTTTTTCAAACTTTGCCTGATGAATTTCAGGTAGTTAAATCTATCCAAATAGACAGATCTGTACCTTTGATATGAAACATTCTACTTGCAGAGTGATTTGCTTGTAGTCTGGTTAAGAGCTGTAGCTGCTTTCAGACTTTTTCAGATGCAGCATGTTTATTGTTATTGTATTTATGGTTATAGGTACTACAAAAATAAACCCTCTGCTTATGTAACACCAACATGTTTGTCAGGATTTTTTTTCTGTTTCACCTTCACATGTATTACAGTCGTCATGCAGCATGCTTCTGCACCAGCGTCACCAGGACTGATTCCTGTATTTTTCTTCTGCTTGAATGAATAAACGTGAACAAAGAGATCTTGAAGCAGCTTTCTTATTTTAGCAGAAAATTATCACAGACAGAGAGAGGGAGAAGTAGAGGCAGAGCGTCATGGAAATGACACTGCCGCTGCGTTTTTATCAATGAAAGATCAAACATCCTTTTATGGACTTCCTTCCTCAGTGACGGACGAACAAAAAGAGAGAGAGGAGAGGAAAGTCGAAGATTCAACAGGAAGAGAGGGGAAAAAACAGAAGAGGAGGAAGAGGAGGATGGATGAGAAGAAGAGAGAATGTGAGGGAGAACAAAAAAAGGAGAGAAGAGAGATGAAGAGACAGAAAGTTTTGAGAGAAAAGAGACAAAAAGGGAAAGAGAAGAAAGCAAACAAACGAAGACGAGGCAGAGGTGAAGGAAGGCAGAGGGAAAGTAAAAGCAAGCGGAGGTGGGAAGCGGGGATACTTGGCTCTGAGTGGGCGACTGCCGCCTGTCACTCAGACCTGAAACCAGCTCGTCGCCGTGGGTTACAACCTGTTATTATTATGGTCTGCTGGCCACTGGGCAAGAGAGAGAGAGAGAAAGAGAGAGAGAGAGGGAGAGAGAGAGAGAGAGAGAGACTGCAAAAAGACGAGGAGGTCAGAGAGTGATTTTAACAGAGACGGAACTTCTGTCAAGATGTTTCAGGTCAAACTGAATGTGCTGAACATGTGAAATGGGATTGTGTGTGTAAATAAATATGTAAATGTGTGTGTGCATGCACAGGTATAAAGGTTTGGATGTATTGTAAATAATAGTTTGAGTTATTAAATAGAAGAAAAATGGGTAAAATTACGTTTTTACTTCTGCTCACTGCTCACAAAATGAGATTGACAAAATCAAATACAATAAATAATAATAGAAAAATAATATATGTACACAATATAAATCACTGCATCATCACTGCATCATTTCTTGCAGTGTGCAGTTATTTCCAGATGCTAATGGAAGGGTTGCCCCCGCCAACCGTTGCCGCGCCAACCAGCCAAACAGAGAGCGGCGCTGAGCGACCTGTTGCTAGGCAACCGTCCTCCTGCCGACAACGCTCAAGTTCTCAAGACTCTGAACGACAACTTCCTGCCCCCCCCCTTTTTATAATTGCACAACAGATTCTTGGTAAAACTCTCCCTCATTCTTTTTTGGTCTCCATCCTTCCTTCTCTCCTTTGCTCCCTCCTTTCCCCTACTTCCTGCTTCCTTCCTTCACTCGTCTCCTTTCCTATATCTTTCCGTGTCTCCTGCTCTGTCCCTCCGTCCTTTCCTCCCTCCTTCATTTTCTCCTTCTCTTCTTCACTCCCTTTTCCTTCGCTCATCTCCCTCATCTTCATCTTCATCTCCTTGATCCTCATTTTCCTCCTTCCTCACCTTCCTTACCTCCTTTTCAAGCTCCATCCCTGATTCTTTTTCTTTCCCTCCTTGAGTCCATCTGTCTTTCACTCATCTCCTTCCCTCCCTCCTTCTCTCCTTTCCTCTCTCCTCTCCTAGGTCCTTCCTCCTTCCTATCCTCATACTTTCATTCTCTCCTTCTTTCTTCCCTCCATCAGCTTCCTATTTCTCTCTCTCTTTCATTGTCACTCCCTCCTTTCCTTCTCCCCTCCCTCCATTTCTCTTCCTCCTAGATCTTTCTTTCTCCCCTTCTCTGTCACTATTCAAGAAGTCACGCTTTCCTTTTCTTGTTTCTTCTCTCCTCCACTTCCTCCTTCCCTCCCTCCACTGCATTTTCTTTCTTTTTGCTCGCTGTTTGAGCCTTAATTTTCCTCCTCCACTTGTACTTTCCTTCTCTCTCTCTCTCTCTCTCTCTCTCTCTCTCTCTCTCCCCATCCCTCCATCTCCCTCCCACTTGGCTGAAGTTGCTCTAAAAATAAAAGCCTCTCAGACGCTGATTGATTGGAGGCTCTCAGGACTCCCATGGTGGGCAACAGAGAGCGGGAGGAGAGGGCGAGCGAGGTACAGAGAGAGAAAGAGAGAGGGAGAGAGAGACTTGGAAAGAAGTGAAAATGAAGCAGAAACAAAAGGACAGAGGAGGAGGAGGAAGTGGAAAAGTGAAGTTGGGTTGACTGTAATTGGATTTGTTCGTTCTGTATGATGAGGAGCGAGAGGGAGAGAGACAGAGAGAGAGAGACAGAGAGAGAGAGATGAAGTGATGGAGAAAGAAAAAGGAAAAGAAATGAAGGGATGAGGGGTAAGACAAAAAGAAAGATGAAAAACAGAAAGAAAAGAGGAGAAAAAGAATGAAAGAGAGGAGGGAAGATAAAAAGGAGGAAGCCCAGAAGGAAATTTAGAGAAAAACATCAAAATGTAAGAAATAAAAAAGTGAGATTTTTACTGTTTTAGTGTCAAATATTCTTGTTATTTTTGGGAATTTGATTGTGTTTTCTATGTGGCCTCCATGCAGGATGTGGGAGTTAATGGTGAGTCAAATAAAAAATGGCTGTTATTTAATTTCTACTTTATTATTTTGTGATCTGTAATGTTAGTTTATATTGTTAAATTAACTGCAATTGTTGAGCTCACTGCTTTTAGATGCTTTGGCAATACTGTTCTTATGACATTCATGCCAATAAAGCGAACTGAGCTGAGAGAGAGAGAGAGAGAGAGAGAGAGAGAGAGAAAGAGAGTCAGAAGTCAGAGATAAAGTGCGAGTGTGGGAGGAAAATTAAGGTTAAAACAAGACAGAAAAGAAGAAAGGTAGGAGAGGCAGAAAAGTCAAACCTCCTACGATCTGCACAGGACAGAGCTGCTTTTCATTTCTCTTTCTCTCTCTCTCTTTTTTTTGTGTTCTTTTAAAAAGCCACGCAGTGAAAACTCGTCCATTTCGTGTCTGAAGTCTGAGCCTGTGGAACAAACATTCACACTGATCGCTTCAGCTTAAACTGTCAGACTCTGCTTTGTCTCCTACACCTGCAGGTTTGCATCACATCGCCGCTGGAAAACAAACGTGATCGTCCCACTGGCAAAGTTTTGTCCTTGTTGGAAGAAAAACTAAATTTGAACACTGCAGATAAGACTGATTCTTTTTTCTCCCCCTGTGTGACTGTGTGACAGAAGGAAGATCACACACACCGAACCTCTAAACTCAACACTGTTTGTTTGCAGCGTTCTTATTGGCTCACCTGGTTAGATAAAGGTTTAAACTAGGGCTGTAGTAAACGTAAATTAAATTTATACTTTTAATAATGAAAATAATAACAATTAACTATTTATACAGCAGTTTTTAAAACAGCTACAAAGTGCTTTACAATAAAAACAGAACACATTTAAAACACAAAGAGAACTAAAAACTATAAATAAAATAAAATAAAATGAACAAAAAATGAAAAAAAACAAGTAAAATGCAAAATTAAAAATTAAGATTATAATTGAATTATCTGTTATGAAAACTGCTATTCCATTTTAATGCCATTCTAATTAATTGATGAATTAATTAGTTAATCAGAATATGTAATTAATTAAGTTTTTTTTTGTTTTTAAATTGACAGCCCTAGCTTAAACCGAAAGCGTCCACCCTGTGTGTGAA
>OMLF01021264.1:0-14421 GCA_900302615.1 Holocentrus rufus | reverse complement strand
TTAGTTTCCACACTTGTTGTCTTTTCTCCCCCTCCTCCACTTCTATTTTACGACTTGGTAGTACGGTGGTAATTAACTGGAATCCAGTTTATAATTTTTTGACTATTAACTCTGTGACACGGGTTATGTGTCATGTGCGTTCTCTCATTTTTGGAGAATGAATGAAAAGCCAATGAAGGTTTTAATGAATCACTGCTGTACTCCAAAACTGTGAAGCGATGAAACTCCGGCACTTTTCATTTGAAATAACATTAAGTTTGAAGTAGTATTAATCAGTGGTAGTTTACTTTTGTCTGATTTCACTATGTTAATTTTCATCAGTGTCTTATATACTTTATATGTACTGTTGGTAAGAATCACTAAACTGTAATCTGCAGAAATGTCTTAGTATTACATTATTGCACAACTTCAGTTGTGCATTTGCCATGTTTTGCACATAAAGATCAATTCTATTTAGTTCCTTATTAAATTTCTTCCATTATAGTTTATTTCTATTTTTAGGATATCTGAATATTAATACATTTCAACAAGAATCTTGTCTGAAGAAGATCATGGAAGCATAGAAGTGCTGTTTCAATGTTTTTTTTGTTTGTTTGTTTGTTTTTTGAATGATATGGAGGTTCTTGTCTTAATGTCATTTATCAGAAGTAAGAGAATTAAGTCATTCCTGTTTACTGTCTCTGAATAAACTGAATTTGACCAGTGCTGCTGCACGTCACGCATCCGGACCACACTCTTGTCGTGCTTTATTTTGGCAAGCATGAAATGAAAACGCTTTACTTTTAACATCTGAAAGTTAGGATTTTGGTGATTGATGATATTTGTACTGATCTCTCAGTGCTACAGCAAACAGGACACACTGCAGGAGGCCTTATATTTAAGGGTTAATTATGCAGAAGTGTGTTTAGTCTACTGAGGTGGATTTTTTCTGTCCTGTACAATGAGATCAAAAGAGCAGGCTGGCCGTTTCCTTCCTATCCTCATGATCTGCAGATCAGATATTGAGCGCAGTGCCCTTCCTCGGCTGCACATCGAAACTGTACTCCGCTGTGCAAACTAAGTACGCAGATTTGGCCGGTGATTCATATGCAAAGGCTCCGCTGGGAAGCACAAGAAGCACTGCCATTCATCAGAGAGCACAAAACACTCACTGTTAGTCACACAGCGATTTCTTTCTGCCTGGCATAAGAGTGATTACAACATGTACACCCGGCTAATGCATATGATGATGCAGGCATTATGATAGATTAAGAGCTTAGTCTTTTAATTGGAAGTTAATGCTTAAAATGCAAGTACGCAACTCAGACTGATTAATTTTGATAGCTGTCTCTAAGCATCTACACTGCACAGGGATTAGAGCGCCTCCTTAAAATCATATCACAATGTCACAAATGTTAAAGAAAAGCACATTTGCCTCTTTTCTGCACATTCATTTCACTTGTATTTCAGATTATGTTATTTAACTAATGCACCCAAAACTCTGGGGCCAGCTGCATTGAGATTTTCTAAAGGCATTCTGTCATATATACATGTACAGAAAAAGGGATCTGACACTGTTGCGTTCCTCTTCACAGAATGTAAACGTCCACCGTACAACTGAAGATGCCTTGCAGACTGTCCCTGCTCACTTTTGACCGCCTACTCCGTTGTAACTCAGTGAGGTTGAAGTCGAGCATCTCTCTCTCTCTCTCTCTTTGTTTTCCTCGTGGAGAGCTCTGTGTCGTGGTTAATTCACCCTCCCAATCTGCACAACCTGCTCACACTGGTGGCTGCTCGGGTGATGTGCCCCCCTCCTCCTCCCCACACACACACACATACACACACACACACACATTTGCCAGAACACACACTTTTCTCTTGCTCTCGTTTCCGTTGTGTTATAAGGGATTCAGAGGAGCTCAGTACTGTGAAGGATTCAGTGGAAAACCTGTGCACATCATGTGAAGAGTGTTTGGGCCTCAGCATCCAGATGTGAAAGCTAAATTATCTCAGAGCCAGTACTAAGCACAGCTGGTCCAGTCTATTTATGAATGGATTATTTTCATGCACAGAGGGGTTTTGGGTCCTGGTAGAATCCTATCTCTTGTTACTCCTTTTAGTATGGTTTCAATGTGTTGATATCATGTGCAGCAGTAGCATGAACACTGAAGGTTACTGTAACGTTTTTGTTCAGTATTAAGCATATGGTTTCTCAACTAATTATTGTGATTATTTTTTTTTCTGGTACATGTTTGACGTGTTACTGTATTGTCGAATCATTGTTTTATGTGAAGATGTCTTTAGTGATATGTGCAATTTTAAGGTTTTAAACCTACTTGGATAGCATTATTATGAATCTATTATCTATTTTGTCCATGGTGATTCATGGCACTGAAAGGATTGGGTCATTATTTTCCTCTTAAGCGTTTTATAATGTCACAGTCATTTAAAGTTTATAATGACGGGTAAAATGGCACAACAGCTTTCTTTAGTTGTGCACTGCAATTGAATTTTAGCCTGCCCTTAGAGGCAGGTGTTACAATCGAAATGTTCACTGTCCGTGCATGTAGATTGAAACATGCCCTGCACATTGTTTTTCATCGATTTGTGTAAAACACATCTGGGTTCATGAAGCATTTGGGATGCAGAAATGCAACATAGCTCAAAGCTGTTGGTGTTTCTATGGGTCACTACTTCAAAATGTTTGCCCCAAGCTCACTGCAATCTAATAAAGATGTGTTATTTTTATACACAAACCTGTCACTGTCTCCATCATGTCTTTTTTTCCCATGTCCTTCCTTAGTTGAAAAGCTAAATGGGGGTTTTGGTAGCCATGTAGCTAGAAACTTTTTGAATTTTCAAGCTGTCTGAGAAAAATTGGGGTTGAGGATTTGAACCAGTATCCTTCTAACCCTCCCTCAGTCACTATATTTTAAGTGCTACTGAGCAAGGCAGTAAATCTCCAGTTGCTCCAGTGGTGAACAGTACAAAACTGGTTGGTCGTGTTGGGTTGAGTGTAACCAAGTTTAAGAGCTGAAGAACAGCATGCATGCACAGCTACTGCTGTGTTCATGAGGAAGTGGGGGTCCCAGCCCAGTTCAAAAAACGTATCAAATCTTTTTTTAAAAAATGCTTTCATTTCTTTGTAGCAGACTACTGTGTATTTCAGCCAGCTGACGGCATGTTGTAAATGTGCTTTGTCATGCATAAATACCACAAAAGTGGTTCAGTGTAGGATCACAGCGCTAACTACTTCCCCTTCTCAGCACCTGAAATAACAGTTACAAAGCTCAGACGTGACAGAAGTGCCGATTTCAACCATAAGAACAAACTTGATCAGAAGTCAGCTCAGCTAAATAGAAAAGCACTAATGCTAACATATGAATAAAGACTGAACGTGGATATCCAAATATGACCAACATCGGTATAAACAATTGTGAGTTTTATTGATTATTTTATCATTCATTATTCTCATATGTAGTTTTTGGTGGTTCCCTTAAACAGAGCTCATATTCCATGTGATAAAATGCCATACAGGTCACTTTCCTCCTCTCAAACATGGATATCACGAACAGAGGATTTTAGAAACAAATTTGAAACAAGACAACAATGGCAGACTGGGTATAGGACATACAAGACGTACATACAAAAAAAAAAAAAAACTATAAAAAAATTGCAGGCCATTTTATTTGCAGCAACACATTCTCAGTGCCCCTGTGTTCATGAATATCAACTTGATTAATACTTTAAGGACCCGCCTTTGTTTGGGGATTTGTTCTGAGTGGCAGAAAAAAATGAAACTGGTAAATATTTCATTATATACAGTCATCGATATTCATGAGCACAGGGAAATGCTCGAGAGACGGGTGCAAAGCGCATCATCGCCAGATTGGTCATGTTCAACAGCTCTCCTCTCTGATTGGCTGCTCACTCCGATAGTTCTCCATCCTTGTGCTGATTGGCCCTTGAAGCGCTCCCCTCCACGTGCGGAGCCATAGGAGGACAGCTTGTCATTAGAACTGAGGAGGAGAGAAGATCAATATATTACATGTTACTGTCTTTTACTATGAGCCAGTTTTGTAAATGTTCAACAGGTAGATGCTGGTTATGAATCTGATGCATCTAATGCTACCCAAGGATAGCATCAATGAAGACATTACATGAATACTTAATGTCCAAGTATGTTCTTCAAGTAATGGAAATTTAAAATGAGTGTGATCTAGAACTGCCCATATACTTAATGCAAATTTAGAGCCATGGAACAAATCTCTTACATTCTTGAGGAATTCCTCGGCGACAATACGAGCCCGGGCGTTGACTGACAGTTTCATCTCGCTGATCTCCTTGTCGATCTCCTCCATGAAGTTGATGACAAAGTCCACCAGCTTGTGCTTGTACATCTGCTCCGTGTGAAAGTTGGTAATCAGGAAGCTAATGTCATATCCCTGGATCACAAAGGCAGGAGAAGAAAAAGAAAAACAGAAATCCATGAGTAAGAGAGACTGATCAACATGTGAGAACGTAAATAAGAATATAATCACTTAATATATATAGTCTTTTAATATCCTTTCTTGCCTGGGAAAATGTATATTCTGTAGTTGTATACACTGAATATGTACATCATTTATGTGTTTTATATATTTTCAATACGATAGGTTCTTGAATGTGCACACAGGCTGAGCATCTATGACACATTTCGTCTAAAAATAAACAATTCCTCTTTTTATTTTTGTCTTTCCCTACATGCATTCAGTCTGTTTTGCTGCTTGCACAGTCCACAGTATTTTCTCTTCTCTCTCTCACCTCTACCGGTTTCCTCCTCAGAATGAAGAAGTTCTCTGCTCTCATCATCATGAAGCGCATGAACTTGTGGCACAGGATCTTCTCAATCTCATCAGCCTACAATATCCAACAGTCAGAGATTACAGACGTTACATTCAACGCAACTTTAGCTGCATCAAGCAAATTCAATGAATGTAAATCACTCAGGTGCAAAACGTTCAGGCAGAGAATGAACAGAAACCTATTTTTTCCTGACCTGTTTGACAGCAATGCTGACTCTGACAGAGTTGATGGATCCCTCTATGAGAACCTTCTCCTTTTCATTACGGCTGATCACCACAGGCTGAAGTAGCAGCTCCTTACTGCTCCTGTAGCCAAAACATAATCCATCAGGTACAAAATCAACAGGCTGCTTCATTTTAAACTACTACATTTTCAATAAATAAAAACCATGCAGAGGGATATTATTGTGGAAAATGTCACTATAAACACATAAATATGCATGTATCTGCAGTCAGGTTTCCACAAGTCCCTACTGGCCAATATCTGCCTAGCAGTCTTGTCCATACCTGTGTCAATTTTTTTCCCTCCTGCATTTTCTAATGTATTTGAGCAAGTCTGCACTTGCATAAAAACAGCAGATGCTCTGCAAGCTGCTGCAGAGCGGGGGGAATGAGTGGCAGCAGGCAGCAGGCAGCAGCCAGTCTCAGTGGCGATTCAACATACCTGACCTCCACCTCTGGCTTGTTGTGACGCTCCACCACCTGAGAGGAGAAGTTCTCCAGACAGAGGGCTGCCTGCAAGGTGGCCTTCACAGCGTTCAAGTAGGGACGCAGTGTCGCTGTCTGAGGAAAAGTGGAAAAGGATCAGTGACTGGTTGAGTTATATAACAACAGAAATACTGCCAGATTATGTTTGTTATTGAGATGATGAGCTAATAAGGGTGACCCCAACTCACAGGGAGGACCTATGAGACAACATTTGGTCATTAATAAAACTGAGTTATGGCCAGAGATGCAGTGTAGGCTAAACACACCTAAACTAAGAATGCAATCTTCTCTTTTTACTTAGAGAGCAGTTTACCATATAGGCTGTCAGAAATCTAAATGCCACAAATTATCAGTAAACACAAGCACACAGTATCAAAATGATGCAAGTTTTCTGAAAACATAACAGATACTTATGCTGGTGGTTATGATGCGTTATGGTAATCACCTACTGCAGGTCATGGTTTGCCTTATATGGGTTTATCCACCTTTTCGTTTACAACTACATACTGGGCATGACTATGATCTTCGGAGCTCTCTCAGCAGCTTTTACTGGTCGTAAGACTTCAATTGGGAGAGTTAACAGTCAAAGTGAACATAGTGAACAAGCCAAGAGGAAAGACATCTCGGCTCAATCACTTCTCTTAGGTTAGTTTCTGCAAAACCATATCGAGGATGCCCGTCTGATCGTCACGCCCATATCTTTGCAACCAACCAAAAAACCTCTTCTGGTAAAAACACTAAGCTAGCACACCTGGCAGTGGAGGTAAAGTCATAGCTAACATTGGCATATAGCTAAATAAAAAGATAGACTTAATTCAGTGGTCTTACCATTTTTGTGCTGTAGAAGGCGGAAGTTCCTCTGCCACGCCTGGGACTGCTCTTCCGTAAATCTTTACATAGTCGAGTAAAGATGTGTTGCGCTCGTTTTGTTCTACCTCTCCGTTTCGGGAAAGCGGGTTGCTCGCCGCTGCAGCGTTATCGACGATAGCCCCGCCCGTTGAGCTTACACAGTGTATCAAAACATACACACCCTGAGATTCGTCCATCTCGTTCGGCTGGGGGGAAAGCTGAGGCTCAGCGACCGTTGGTCCGTGAATCGTTTGGGCCGTTTAAATTTGATTCTGAAAAGTTATGGTATATAACGAAGTATTTACAATTTAACCTAAATAAACTGATAAATTATTGGTTTGATGATAAGCCACCTAATTTAATACACCATCACACTCAACATGGTTTCTACCGAGGATACCATTCTGCTTAGGTTTGTGTATTTGCACCTTGTCGGGTTTTAGCTAGGTATTTGATATCGCAGTAAGCTAAAGTTGCCCTTCTGAATTTTACCCTTTATGTATTTAAGTACATTACGTCGTACAAAAATTTAATATTGTCGAAAAAAGAGCACAATTTCATCTGACAAGATTTGATATCCCCCTCGCAGCTAAATGGTTGCACCCATCATGGACGCCATTTACTGACGGTGAATATCATTGTGCCTAAATATTCAATTAACAGCCTACCAATTAGTTGGTCCTAATATATTAGTATAATACATGTGAAAACTGTGTGTACGATAGGTGCAACTCTATGGGCTTTCAATTAAACTGATGAGCGACCGGATCAGTTATCGTCATTGCATGGGGGAGATCTGCTAAGCGAGGCTACCTGGCAGTGTATGAGGTAGACTTATGTGTGTGTGTGTGTGAGTGTGTGCGCGCGTGTGTGAGAGAGAGTCAGTGAGTGAATGAATGAGTAAGTGAGTGAGTGAGAGCAGCACCTCAGCTGTTCACTGTGTCATACTGTACATACTGTAGAGCAGTGGCTCTTCTCCCATTGACTACACTCTCCCTTCCCATGTGCCTCTGTTCCTTTAGGTGTTGGCAGCATCATGAGTGAGTTGAAGGATTGCCCCCCACTGAAGTACTACGACTTCAAGCCCGTGGAGCACGTCAAGGTGTGTCCCCGCTACACTGCTGTGCTCGGCCGTTCAGAGGACGATGGCATTGGCATCGAGGAGCTGGACACGCTGCAGCTGGAGCTGGAGACCCTGCTGTCCTCAGCCAGCCGCCGCCTCCGAGCCCTGGAGGAGCAGAGACAGGTAGGACGGCTCCCCTCAGGCCTTTCAGCTCAGTGGCGCCCAGGGATGTGATATCAAGGCCATGGGCATGCAAGTTTTGGTCCAAACCAGTTGCTACACCAGTTAGTTTCACTGATAAGTTTCTCCTCTCTGTATGTGTTAATCAGTGAAATAAACTCTTGATGAAACCTGCAGACTCTCTGTATCCATTCCACAATATTGAGAACAACCTCTATGTATCTAATACACCACTGCATTCATGCTCTCCTTTCTCTTTGCTCTGCATTGGTGACTGGATCCCCTGCTGCATCTCAGATCCTCACAGACTGGCAGGACAAGAAGGGAGACAAGCGTTTCCTGAAGCTGGGAAAAGACCCAGACCCCTCTGCCTCGTCTCGCCACAAACCCAAGAAGCAGAAATTAGATGGCAAAGGCAGCCACGGACCCGGGCCTGGTCCTGGCAGGCCCAAGTCCAAAAACCTGCAGCCTAAAGTCCAAGAGTATGAGTTTACAGAAGATCCACAAGACATTCCCCGCACTCCTAAAAATGATGCCCCCAACAGGTCAGTTTATAACACTAGTACTGAACCTGTTACACTTGCCTGGTGATTTCCCTGCAGTTTACAAGCTTCTTTGTTCATCAAGTCAACCTAATGGATTCCCGTATCACAAAGACAGCTTTACTGACCTTTCAAATTTTTGTGTAAAGCTAAATTCTGATTAATTTGTATGTTTTCCTGACGAGTGATAATGGCAGAATTCAAGGACACTCTGCTGTTGAAAAATGGTTGTAGGATCTTAATTAGGAGGGTGATTTCAGCTAATTTCAGGCACAGTATGTTTGTATTTGAAATGTTTTTGGTTTTCAGGTTTTGGGCATCAGTCGAGCCATATTGTGCCGATATCACAAATGAAGAGATCAGATTGCTAGAGGAGCTCCTGAAACCTCCAGAGGATGAAGCTGAATATTTCAAAGTATGATATAAAACCCTTTGCATCTGTTATTATGCCACATAGGCTGCACTTTACATAAATACACAACATCATTTAGGGCGTGGCAGTATTCTGAGTATTTTTACTTCACTACAATGTATCATCATCATAATGCGCACACGTCATTCCATAATTCACAGACAGATTGGCCAAAGAGTGGTGCTTTGATGGAAACTATTGTGCTGTCTGTGTTAATATTAGATTCCTGCATTGGGCAAACACTACTCTCAGCGTTGGGCTCAGGAGGATCTGCTGGAGGAGCAGAGGGAAGGAGCACGAGCCAACGACAAGAAGAAGAACCTGATGGGAGGGCCTCTGTCTGAGCTGGATGCAAAAGGTGAGGAGACACTGCAGTCTGGTCTCTACAAGGACCAGACAGTTTTGTCCATAGTATCAACGCCATGACATAGTTACTGCTCAGCATGATGTGCTTATCCTCTACACTCCTGTTCTTTCAGACGTGGACTCCCTGCTGAAAAAGTCGGAGTCCCAGCATGACTCTCCAGAAGACGGCTGTCCCTTCGGGCCGCTCACACAGCGTCTGCTCCAGGCCCTCGTAGAGGTCAGACTCTGCAGTAGCTTGTGATCCAGCACACACGCACTGATACAAGTTTCAGTTATGCACTGTGGCTTCAGTGAAAGTATATGTGACTCTCAAGATACAACATCTGAAACACTGATGTTTGAATTTTGAGGCACCACTGAAATGTGACCATAAATGGTAATTTTGCATGTCTTCTTCCAGGAGAACATTATATCCCCCATGGAGGATTCTCCTATTCCAGACATTTCAGGGAAGGATGCTAATGATGGCGCTGGGACCTCTCCTCGAAGCCAGGGCAAAGCTTTTAGGTATTTCTGCAACACCGTTTCATCATTGTACCAGATATGGAATAAATAACAGAAGCGACAGTATGAGTTCTTCCTACTCTGAAAAATGTATCTGGGTTATTTCTGGCTTCAGATGGATTTTCTGTCATCATTTTAGCTGTGCTCATTAGGATTGTCCAAAGTCCAATGAATGCCCTAGAGGACAGCATTCCTATTAACCCTTCAGTGTCCATACCTAACACTAATCGGCCCCCTCTTTGTAATTTAGGCTGATAACACCCGTGTATTTTTGCACAGAAATCTTGAAATATATGCAGGGATATAAGTGGTCACTCTGGTGTCTAGTTTACATAAGAACAAGGAAACAACAGTTGACATAAAGTGTTTGACTTTTGTGAATGAAATTCTCAAAAGTTGCAATATGGTACTGAGTGTCTGGTTAGACTTCCTGCTTCTCCGATCTCAGTCTCATTTTCACTTCACCATTTTCATTTGGTGAACAAACCTATTAATGTCTTTGTTCCTGCTCCTCTGCCCGCTCTGTGTCCCCCAGTGTTCCCCATACGCGCTCCCTGGAGGCGCGGATCAAGGAGGAGCTGGTTTCCCAGGGTCTGCTGGACTCTGAGGAGCGACCTGGACCAGGAGGAGACTCAGAGGACGAGGTCCTGGCAGAGCTGCACAAGAGACAAGCAGAGCTCAAAGCCCTGAGCGCTCACAACAGAGCCCGCAAGCAAGAGCTGCTGCGGTGAGGATAAACATTAACATGCTTGGTGTAACCCGGCTGTTAGCTTCAGCTGTTTACATCACATTCTGACACCCTGATATTGAGTTTACCTGTTGCCATGAATAAACTAGTGAACAGAGTTTTGCTTTCCACCTGCAGCGTTACATAGAATGATCTGCCAGAGAAAAATATGTCAATATGTTACACTCTCCCTCTGACTGAGCTAATACAGGGGGAAATATGATAACAAAAGTGAGAGTAACTGTTACGCACTGCTTAACACCTTTTTTTGTTTTGACACAAAGTTCAGCAAGAGTTTGCACAAATGCAGAAAAGCAAAAGTGAAAGTAGTAAGATGTTTCCATGTCAAAGTAAACTGTTAAATGTGGGGGTGAGACCGCAGTGTTCATTGGGTTTCCCATAATTCACATAAGCTTCATTATGTTATTCTAACCAACTTCCTTCTTTTATTGACATGCACATTTCTCTTATTGATGTGTAAGTTCCCTACCTTTTGAATTCTTTATAGATTTTTTTTTTAAACCTGTAGGACTTTGAGATCATCCTTTCAGCGAAAAGTGCCTCAGAAAGTTATTGTTCATAAATGTATTATTATTAACACATTATTAAGTAATGATGTTTACAGGCATCAACCCATAACCAGTGCACTTGACCAACTGGGTCAGAAACAAAACTTACCAAACTATCTTACCAAACTTTTTCTTTAAGTTCAAGATGGTGTTTGGCTGGGAAAGATATCCAGTCACATTTGTCAAAAAGCACAACAACCAAATGGCCTTGGTAGCAGTGTTATAAGTTAATGTCACAGCCAACATGATGACCTTTTCTCATCATGTGTTTTTTTTTTCTGCCTCCCAGGTTGGCGAAGGAGGAGATGCGTAAGCAGGAACTGAGACAGAGAGTCAGGGTGTCTGACAATGAGGTCATGGAGGGGTTTCGGCGCATCATGGCAGCTAGGCAGAAGAAACGCACACCTACCAAGAAAGAGAAGGACCAAGCCTGGAAAGCACTGAAGGAGAGAGACAGCATCCTCAAGTTACTGGACGGATAGAGGTGGAAACAACTTGCTTTGGGCTGACTAGGTGAAAAAGTTACGGGAGGAAGTTTTGTGTTGTTGTTTTTTTCTCCTTTGAGTAACATGAGTAAAAAGTTGTATGGATGTGATCATAAGCTTGTTCCAATGGCCGTGAATTTTTTTGAAAATAGTTCCCATATGACAGCTGTGTACAGTCAGTGAACAGCTCTCTCTGTATTAATAATGTATGATACTGTTTACTAGAGGTCTACATGATTTGAGTAGGGATATTTTTGTAGCATGTGTAGTGTACAACGTTCAAAAACTTTTTGTTTTTCATCATTTCAGGATTGGGTTTGCATCAGATAAGGTTTCTCCTTTTTATTTTTTATTTTCTGTTGAATTTCTATTTTGTTTACCATTGTAGCACCGTGAAAAACAATAACTATGAATGTTTGAATAAATCACTACCACTAAATATAGTTTTTGCCTGTCTATCAAATGTTCCGGAGGGATGCATCATGACTGTGTGTGTGTGTGTGTGTGCTGAAGTCTTTCTCGAGTACTGAGGATGACTCACCTGTAAACATCCTGGGCTTTGTATCACAGCGCAGGCCGCCTGGAGTGCATCTCCAGCACCGTCAGAATACAAACTGACTCAATATTTTATCATGGCGTAGACGGCAGCTGATGTTTATTTTGTCACTTTGTTATTTTCCATAACTCCCACAGAGTGTTGGCAGAGACAAGCCGTTCATTTATCAAGGAGTTCAAAGAAAATGGCACAAAAATACCGAACAGTTCTGAATAGTTGACATTTTTGGTTCATTTTTATAATGAACATAAAATACAGATACAAAGAGCTTTAAGGTCATTTTCAACAATAAAACTGCAGTTAAGTACATAATTGTAACCCATGTTGAAAATTTCATTTTGACAAGGTTAAAGCTCACTTTATGCTGCTGAATGATTGCATCCTTTTATTTCCACACCTTGCTTAAAATCTGTTTCAATATTTTTTTTTAATGAAAGGGTAATAATGTTCATGCATGAGTTATTGCAAACCATATTTACTATTGGTTTAATTCACCTCAGCAACATGTAACTACACACTTCCCCCACAGGAGAGCATACTGTGACATCACTGGGCTTGAGAGTAATGGCCTTTGAATTTCTCCGAATTTTATTTGCAGATATCAAGGGGAGGGGAGAGGGGAGAACGAATGTAGACGAGAACAGAAAGAGAGGAGGAGGCAAAGTGTGTTTAGACCCAAGGGGAGAGACTGGTTACCCTGAAGCAAAACAGGCAGGTTCATTCAGTGTGACGTGAGTTACTGTTGATCTCAGCCTCCATAAAACCATACGCTGCCTTTGAATTCTGGGAAAGGAGAGAGAGAGGGAGAGAGAAAAGTGGGTATCAGTGCACCGATGACTGCACCAACTGTATGAATCTAGCACTGACTCACTAACTTCCAGCTGTTTGGAGGGTCTATGTGGGCTCTCCATCATGACTGTGTTGGCATTATCCCAGGAGAGTTGTTTTTTTTTTTTTCCTATCATGATTCATGCTGCGAGTGTGAGAAACAAACTTTCATTCAGCCTCCATTTCTAAGGACTACATACATTTCTCTGATCTGCAAACTCAGGCGGTTAAACATTCTGCTTCCTGTTGAAAACACAAGATAAAAACAGCTCGTTTTCAAGGAAAAGAAGATCTAACATGATCTGTAGAGACACTGTGGTTGGTTATGGTGAGAAATGGTCCACAAATTTTTACACCTCTAATAAAGGCTCCTTTTTCCTCTGACAGAGCAGCTGTTTCATTGTTGTGTCTTGATGTTTTTGTTTTCTTTATATAATTTTTTTGTTGACTTTATATAATTTAATGCTAATTTGCGGTGGCCAGTTTTACTTCCTATTTTAATTTCCTTACTTAATAGTCAACAATTTTTATTTTTACCGGTTCACCACTAGATGGCAGTCGATGTCCATTAAACCGAGCAGGTCGACTCGCGCTGACAGAGTTTACAGGCCTGTGGCTGCTACCGCTTCCATGTGGCTCTTTATTAGCATAGTTGATATTATGCTGATCTTGACATCACATGAAGCTACACCACATTTTTTACCCATTGTGTTGAGAGGCTGCAGCAGGGGAATCCCGGCCTCCCGGTCCACAGCTGTGTGTGAAAGTCAGAGAGCTCATCCTGCGGAGCGGCTGAGGCCTCTGGGGACCGAGGCCAGCTCAGTCCTAGGCGGTCTCACCATGAAACAACACGAACAACAAGAACAAGAAGACGCACACTGCTCTTTCATCACAACATCACATGGACACAACAACCACCAGACTTCTGTCAATTTGAATGCATTCAGATTAGGGGTTAAATGCGCCGGCAAGCCGACTTAAAGGCACAGTTCACTCAAAACACAAAGAAAATTGACAAGGTTTCCGGTCTGCCGTGACCTTGGGTCTGGATGGGTATTTGTTTGAGGAGCTTAAACCATCAAAATTTAACATGTGGAAAACTCAACAGAAAAAACGTTTTCCAAAAACAATAACAAGGATACCCAGCATAGTCCACTGCCCTCAGGGATGAAGAGTTTCACTGGGGAACTATTTCCTGCCTGAGAATAGTGGGAAACTGTACCTCTCTGGCCTCAGTGAGTACACACTGCTGCTGTATCTATCTGGATGGATAGACTAGCATCAAGGATAAGTGGAGAAATATCATTTTTATATTTTGGGTGACCTGTTCATTTGAAGTGCTGTAGGCTCGGAGCTTTATGGCACAGGTACACAACAGTGTAGCTGAAAAACACTGGCTCAGCCTCCATATTAAACCCCCTATGTCCTCTATGTAAATTCATATCGCCAACAGCCATGTCTGCAAAAGATTTAATAGCAGGTGGATCCATTGAGTCTCCCTCATAGGTGAATGGGAGGCTGAATAGATGATTGCGGTATAGCCCCTCGAGGCTGGGCGTATCGAGGCCGGGTCTTTTGTTGTGTTTGTTCTCATCAGACCTAAACTGAAGGGCAGGTGGGTTTTGTGTTGATACACTGCTCATACATGCTCAATGATGCTTGTCCGCTGTTTGCACATCCCATATTGAGCTGTTTTTAAGCGCCAGCCAGACTCCTTTGACTGCCCAGGTGGTTTGTCTCCCGGGGCTGTCAGGGGATCTATGAGGCAATAAGTCCAGCCTCGGCGTTAACACAGTCACGTAGCGCCCT
>OMLF01021263.1:0-12271 GCA_900302615.1 Holocentrus rufus | reverse complement strand
GCACCCGCACACCCAACCACCCACCCACACACACACACACACACATACACAGAGCCAAGATGGCAAACATGGTGGCGGTGACACATTTCCTTTTCTACTTTTGCTGGAGTTGTAAAGCATTAATGCCTTTAATCAGGACTAATACTGAAAACCAGCAAGGATGTAGCCTATATTAGAGCTTTTCCTGCCTTGATAATGATTTTTTATCAACCTTGTAGAATATTGCAAAACATCAAAATTTTCAAAAAAGAGGTGTCTGCTTTTAGAATCACTTTACAGAGCAGTTTTACAGCAATTCACAGTTTCTGACTCAGAGGTCAAAACCTGCAGGAAGCCTCCTGGGCCCTGTGAGACTCTCCTGTCTACATCTGATATTCAACGGTACCTGCTGAAGCCCAGTCTGCCATTATCTTTAAATTCCTGGTGTCCCCTCTCCCAGCCTCTGTGCTCCCTCTCCCACCTCCAGCCCACTTCGCACGGTGCTTGCATCCCCCACATCGTCCCTCTCCCTGAGAAATTACATCTTTCAGGATGAGCTGCTTTGCCTCTCAGCGATGAAGAGTGCTGGTTTGCCGGGGTCGCTGGGTTTGGATTTCAGTGATGCGCCTCAGTGCCTGTGAGGAGGGTCTGACTGAGCTGTAGGGGTATGTTTATGTGTGTATGCGTGTGTGTATGTGTACCACAGCCAAGTGTGTGTCTGCAAGCATGTGCATAAGTGAGTGTGTGAGCATCCCTGCTTGCGTGGATATGTACTTTGTCTGTGCGATGGTTGCCCATCACACCCAACAGGTCTCACGGCTGTGTTGCTGGGTGGAATGTGTTCACCATGAGGGCGCACGTTAGCCGAGGCGAGGACATGCACACTGCGCTGAAATGTTTTCTCCTCCCGGACCCTTGGAGACTATCACCCCTATTGCCGTTGGGTGAATCTGCAGGAGGCTGATGGCTATAGCGTGGAGAGGAGGGTGAGTGGAGGTGCCTCCCGGCTGCGAACACACTCACACCTGTCCCCTCTGCACAGGTGAGCCTGCTGAAGACAGGCCCAGCCCAGCTCACCTCATGGCTCACCTGCATGCCCGCCTCCATCTGGCCGACTTTCCCTCCATGCTGATGTGTCTCTATATGTGTCTTACTTTCCCTTTGTCTTTGTGTGTTGAGTTTCTCTGCCTCTCTCTCCTTTTGTGTTTTTCTTTGTCTCCCTAGTATTGTGTGTGTGTGTGTGCGCGCGCGTGAGTGCATATAAGCCTGATCCATCCTTAACTGAGTGCAGTAATTGAAAGGCGATGCAGAAAACGATAAAATCAGTGAAGTAAACAAGTAAACCAAGAAAAATGGAGAAAATAGAAGAAAAAGACATGCATAAAAGTAATATAAATAAAATATCCACAATATCTGAAGGATATGCTCCATTAATAAGTGAGTTCTAAGATTTATATTAAGCATAATTTCAAATGGACTATTTTTTATGGAGTCTGGTTAACTGTTCCATACTAAATGGTCCAGAAATCAAACTGGAAAGTGTCCCGTAGTGGTTCTACAGAAAGTTGGATGAAGGATTTAGTAATGTAGCTATGTTTATGATAATTTGATAGAAACATATAAGTAAAGCTTGCTGGAAGCATTCTACATATGCTATTTATTCAACACAGTCATTATTCTATTGCTCTTCACTGAATATATCATCAAGAAAAACGTTTTCTGCCTCAAATGAGTGTGAAAACTGGTGGAATACTGAGGATTTTTTTACTTAAAGTTAATTTTTCATGTTCTAACTCTTTCCCTTTCTTCTCCCTTTCGAACATCACTGCCGTCACTCCTGTGCTCTGTGGCCAAACGCCACCTTGCCAGTATCTTACGGAGCGGAACTCAAACCTGACAGGCTTTACTTGGTGTCGCTCTTGTTGTTACAGCTTTTTGGCTCGGTGTAAGCCAGAGCCTGAGTTTCATCCATTTGGTATGCATGCTCAGAGCTTTATGTTTGCTTCGCCATTACATATATAATAACCCAGTGCAGTCAGGAATGAGGACGCTGGTAAAGTCTTTGTTCTGCTGTCTATAAACTTTTAAAGTGAATTAAACATAAAGCGCGATCCAACTCATATACTTTACCTCATTTGTTCAAATTCTGCGTTTTCCCTCTTCAACAACCACAAAGGCAGTGCTTGAGGAAAAGGGGCTACTTGAGTGGTTTTAAATGGTCTGTATTAAATCAAGTATTATGGGCAGGTTAACATAAAAACACAGAATTCTGTAAAGACCGCAAGAAATGTTGTTTATTTTTGCTGTTTTTTTCCCCTTACTGATATTAAACAGTGTTGCTATGTTACCTCTTCCTGCTGTAAAGTCCTAAACAATCCACAAACCGCAAACGACTCCAGTGGTGGATCAGGGCTGGGTTGTTGGGCTGGGTTGCCAGGACACTGGGCCATAGAGTGCATGCACAATGCTCCACCAGCAAACATCCAGAAGACTTTTTTTTTTTTTTTGGTCTTATTTTTCTTGCATTTCTATTTTATTAGATTGTGTACTGCACATTGTGGTGGGAAATGTGGAAGAGAGAGGGCATAGCATGCAACAAATGATGAGTCAGATACAAACCCACAACCTTATGAGCAAAGCCTGGCTTGCTGTTACTCAAGGAAGCCCCATAATGACTTTTTATCTGAATGTAGGTTGCATGTCACAATCTATAGTGTGTAATATGAGGATGGTGGGAAGTTGGTTTGATTTGTTTATTTTGTGTGTTTGGGTATTGTAAGGGGAAATTGTTTGTTGGTGTTGGTGTTGTTATATTATTTCATTCTTGCATAACTTTTGTTGATTTTGAGGTTCTATGAATCTAAATAAATAAAATGTGTGTTTGTGTAAGCTCCTGCGTGCGCATGCATGAGCATGTCAAAGTGTCTATGTGTCTGCACACCCAAGAATGTGTGTGTCCGTGTGCATGGTGAGTGTGTGTGAATGTGCATTTGCTTGTTTGCATGTGTGATCAGAGCTACTGTATATGTGTAGAGTATGTATCATAGGGGCTTTCCAGCACAAGTCTCTCTTAGCTTGCACTTTTTCCGTCCAGCTGCCCCTGTTGAAATTTCCTCTGTACTTGTGTTCCTCTCTTTCAGATGCTCTCCACCTCCCACCTGCTAGACTGATGAAATGATTCACCATCTGCCATAAAAAACAAACAGCCCCGGTAGTCTAAAACCACCAATCCATTTTATTTGGATTTGATTTAAATCAAGGTGTAACTTGTCATTTTTGTGGCTCAGGGTTTTTCCTCTTGCAAGGCAAAAATCTTTCTAATTTTTAACAAGCACAGGCCCTCCACCACTGTCCTGCTGGCTTGGTGCATGTTGGGGAATGCAAGTAGCGGGAGAACTGGGTCGGTACATTTTGGTCAGCACTAGAGGAAAAAGCATGAGGTCACGAAAGTTGACAGGATTCCTCTGGGGAGCATGAACATGCTTTACAAATTTCATGGAAATCCACCCAATAGATTTTGAGATATCAAATTTGACATTTTGGCCTATGGGTGATACTACAAGAAAAGTCATTGGGTCATCAAAATCAAGAAGAATCTTCTGATGGGAGGGTGAATGCACTTACCAAATATCATGGCAATTCACTAATTAGACTTAGTGATATCTTTTGTTCTGTGTGACATTACGGCCTGAGGGTGGCACTAGAGCAAAGGTGATGGTGACACCAAAATAGGGTTCACTCACTGGGAAGCATGAGTACACTCAGCAAATTACTTGGCAATCCATCCATTACATTTAGAGATATGCTGTGTACAAGTCAAATGTCTGGCCTGAGGGTGGCGCTAGACAGAAGGTCATATGGTGACCACAATCAAAAGGGAACCTTCCTTTGTGGAATATGAATGCACTCACCAAATGCATCATACAAATCTACAGATTACATTTTGTGATATCTTGTGTGCAAAGTTGAGCTTTTGACTTGAGGGTGACACTGCAGGAAAGCTCATGAGGTCACTAAAACTGCAACGCTTTGTCTTCTTAGGAGCATGAATGTGCTCTCAAATTTTATGGTGATCCACCAAATACATTTTTTAGATATTGTGTATAAGCCAAAGTTGAACCTGATGGTGGTGCTGAAGGGAAGGGCCCCGAGGGCAGTTTGGTATTATATTTATTGGAATGTGGTCTGAGGGCAGCATTGCATCTAACCTGAACACCAACCCTAACCCTAATCTTAACCTTAAACCATGCAATGCTGCCCTCAGAACACAGCAAAAGTGTTCAGAGCACAATCCAATAAATATAATACCAAAATATAATCTCCACCCTGAGGTCACCAAAATTGACAGTTCATCCTCTGTGGAGCAAGAACGTGTTCACCAAATTTTATGGCAATCTCCCCAGTAGATTTCAAGGTTATTTTCCTGGGAGTTCAGCATTAGACAGAAGGACGAGCAACATGTCCATCTTTAGAAACTGCCTGCCAGTGGGACAAAGATCTGATCATGTAAAGGGAAGATCATACAAAGTCTGTTCTTTTCCCATAAGAACGATTCACGTAGGAATGGGTTGTTTTTGAAGTGGAGGAGAATTCCTACAGAAAAAGTCCACCAATGGCAGGATTTTACCCTAACACAAACAGCACATCCACCTTCCTTCATACGTGCTGTTTGGTATGTGATCGGTCAAACATCTCTATTCCCCAGGCAAACATTGGCGGCAGTGCAACAACTTTGGTATTCTCGTGAGGCTATAAATGCTTGAGGAAACCAGCATTAGTCAGAATATACTTTCAACCAGGCCAGCCCATTCTGTGCGGCTCAGTTTAGAGTTAAGTCAGATTTGACTGATGTACCTTGATACAAGCCGACAGATATTTAGAGTTCTCTGATAGTTCTGCAAAGCTCGCAGGCTCCAGCGATCTCCACACTTTACAGAGTTGGTCATGGTTCCTCAGAGAACTGAGCCAGATTAATGTGGATGCCAGCAACGCAGCAGGATATGAGAGCAAGAGATGACCATAGAAGCTTTAGAAGATGATGGACTTCTGAGAAAGTAACGGGTGTTCAGATCAGGGCCATCATTCTGACAGCTTCTTGGAAGGACAAAAATGAAAATATAATGCAGTTTTTCTTTTTTTTTTTAAACTCCTGATGACTTGAATGTGTGCGTGTTTGTGGTTAAGTGTATTTGTGTGAGAGAGACTGAAAGGGAAAGAGAGGAACTACCTATGTAGTACCAAATGAAGCCCCTCCTTTAAGTCTTCTTTATTGAAACTGGACCACCAGTGAGATCTCCTTCTGCTCACATAATCTACCACAAGCACCAGAGCCAGCAGTGCAGTAATTTCAAAACAACACTGGGAGGTGAATGGCTTTTCTGCTTTTCCTAGTTTTACTTTATGAACCACTCTTGTTCTCCAGAGTTATTACTTGTTTTTGTGCGGTAGCAATTTTAAGAGGAACAAGTGAAGACCATAATCATCAAGGAAACAAACAAACTCGAATATTTACTCACGGCCTCTCGGCTGAGCCAAGAGAGAGGGCAAGATAGAGCTCATGAAAAGCAGCAAGCTTTCAGCAAATCCTTTTATTGACTGCTCAGATGATATACAGTAGTATGGTTACCGCCAATTGGTGTTGGGTACATACGTTGGCAAACTAAGGAACGGTTGTTGAAGAGATGTGAAAGCAGCCCTGTCCTGATTTAAGGAATTTATCTCAGTCTTTATTAGACACTTAGCACCTCATCAGAACCTGCCAGACGGAGACGTTATAAAAGGGATGATTGGAGGAGTGCCAAAGTACAGCCATGACAAGCATGAATGGCAGGTGTTGGCGGGTGTTTCCACTGGTGGCATTTCCTGGTATTATCCACACCATACCGGGAATGGGCTGGAATTCATCTGGACTTGTCAGCTGCAGCGGCTTTTAATGCTGACGGCAGCTGTGTCACGTTTTTTTGTCTTTCAAGTCATCAGAGATAGTTTGCTCCATCATGCCACATTTTGAAAACCAGCCTGGAAACCCACGCTAACCCGTCTAGTAAATCGTTGGACTGTGCCACGCTCTGATCCACTGCACTACTCTTTGACTGGCAGCTGTGAGGCACAATGTTACGGAAAGTGGGTACTGGGAAAAACTTAGGCGAGATATTCCTCTCTGACTTCATAAGCAATGAAGCATTTTTTTCTTGAAATCTGCCCGCTTTCAGTCACATAGCCTTACCGTTTTAGCTTTAGATAGCAAGTTAAGTGATCTTAAGGGAACCTTTGCTTTAAAGGGAGGAAAGCAGGACCTCATCTCTTTGTCCCAACCTCACCTCACCAACGTCTCTCCATCACATACCTCCAATCCCTCCCACCGCCCCCCACCAAAACTCATATGCCCATGGTGAACCACTGTGTGCTCCTCCAACAGTCATTTATCATCATAACCTGATTTCCAAAAAAGAACCATTTGTATAATGAAAGCTGAAAGGGAAAAAAAGGAGAAAAGAAAAACTTTCAACCTGTAATAAAAAACAGACATGCCATGCATCAGGAGGAGGCGAGGAGGGGACGTTTCATTTGCTGCCAGGGTTCCCCAAGGTGGGGGGGAAACGTTACATTATAAGGAATGAATTAAGGTTTGGATGCAGAGAGGGAGCTTAGAGGCTCTTTGCTTTTATGAGGCTTCGAGCAGAACCAAACGCACCGTTGCTGGGCTGGCTCCTAATCGCTGAATGCTCTTGCACAATGGCATTGCTTTGAATAGCCATGTTCCCAGAACTGAGGTACAGATTTCCACTGTTGAAATGCCACCGAACAACAGTTCAGAGTGGACGTCCAGTGTTACACAGAATAGAAGGCAGATGTCTGTCAGAAGGACGGAGACACCTGAGGAGAGGCAGAGCGGATGGTGAAAGAACAGCAAGAGGAAAAAAAAACGTATTTGTTTTGAGATAGCAGTCAGGATGCAACATGTCAAGCAATGTAGAACATGTGGAATATTATGTCCAACTTGTATTTATAATCAATCAGACAACTTCATGATCTTTCACAAAATACTTTGTTGTGACGAGAGAGAAAAAGGCATCACGTACATCACAAAAGTTTCATATTCAAGGTTGCACCTCTTTCAAGTTTTTGTGATTGCATGTGTTTTTTTTAACTGGAGTCTGACTTAAAGGTGCAATAGCTACGTCATGTTAATCCTTAAGGCACATGTACATCACCTTGTGTATTGTCTCGTAGATGTAAAAACAGGAATAAATTAAAGTCTGCAGATCAGGGATGTGAAATAGGTGGCAGTGGAACAATAGGTCAGGATCTTTTTGCACATTCTCATAAAAGCAACTCAGGTCAGCAGTCAGGTCAGTGCACACAGATGTGCGGAGGTGACTTTGCCTGCATGGACCTTTACCTTAGTTACCTTGGATAATCCTGAACAGGTTAACAGTGATTTCTCACATGAATGTTTCTTTACTCAGTTTGGCTGAAAAGGTTTGGGAACCAACTATCAAAACTTGTTCCATCTTATAAAAGTCAATGAGATTTCCTTGTTGCCTTCCTAGAGACAAGCAGCTTCTGAGTTTCACCTGTTTCCATGTACACTGGCAGCCAGGCAGAGTTGGTTTTGTCAAATACCTTCAGTAATTGGCATAAAATAGCCTCTAAAATCCTCAATGTGCCTATTACACAGTAGAAGCTTTGAAGCCATGAGGTAATGGACTACTGTGCTGTTTTTCTTCTTGACACCCTCTTTAGCAGAGGATCAGATCCAGCACATATGCCAGCAATGAAAGCTCTGTGATTTAGTGTCCAGTTAACTGACGCTAATGGCTGGTAATTGATCGTTCACATTATTTATCGAGCATTACGAATTTACAGTTTGCAAATTTAAACGCACCTTGTTTTCTCACCTACCTCTCTCTCGAGAGCAGATCTCTTTTTCAATGACCCATGAATGTGCTTGAGGAGAAGTAATGCTTGTTACCAACACCCAACCACACACACACATACACACACACTGTATATATATTTGTAAGTGTGTGCGCGCATGTCACAACCACTCAAGCTCAGTCCACACCTCAGTGTGCTGGCAAGGCTTGTGGATTATTGGCAAGGGAAAAAGAAGAAATCATAAATTACCGTTTTTGGAAATAACATTGTGTCTTTTAAATGTCAAAAGAATCAAAATGAAAGGCGAGGAACTGTGATGTGTATGTAAACGAATTCAGGGTTTTTCATTCTCTTTGGCTCTAATGCTGCGAGCCGCTCCGAGAAGCAACAAACAGGCCGCTGCTGGAAGCCTCTGAAAGCTTTTGGAGCCAAACATATAGCGTGGGCTTGTATATGGTAGATTTATGTACTGGCTTCACTTGGTTTACAATGCATTAATAACTTGAGAATTTCCGTCATGTAACTTTATGGCTCAACTTGCAGACACGATAGCAACTTTATTCTCCTCTTGCAATCCCCATGTCTGGCTGCACTTACTCTGTCTCATTTTAACTTTCGTAGCTGTTGTTCTGTTCTCTTTTTCTGTCACTGTAAGTTTTCTCGATCTGCTCTTATAGCCTTTTGCAACCAGCAGGAACAGACTCCTGCAGTATGAACACCTGGCAGGAGTGAAGCCCTGTCCCTTTCTCTCTCTGAATGGAGTCAAAGAAACCTAGTAGTCCAGATCTGTCTCCCTCTTTCTCTTTCCTCTTCCGTTTTCTGTCTCTTGTTATTTCTCTCACCACAGATTGAGCTGTTGCTGTGAGTGCAGATAACCGGGGAGTATGGAGTAAATTATGGGATAGAGGAGGACCGCTGTGCTCTGAAGCTCTTGAGGCGGGTTGAGGTTCATGCAGCAGATCCCATGTCGTCTCTGAAAGGTTAAGTGTGTGATTTGGTGAAAGCTGATCCCCAATGCAGCACCCAGCAGGAGCAGCAATTTAGTTTTAGAGGCAAATATTCATGGTGGTCATAATGCCAAGACACTGGCACGGGCTACATACACACGCACACACACACTCCTGTGAGTGCACCATATCAAATCATTCATTTGTAGCAGACCTCATTAGGGAAAAAACTAGCTGAGATGACATCAGTTCTTGGGCTCTGAGAAAGGACTTGTGCTGGGGTGTCTGTGAAAAGAAACAATGGAAAAAAACAAGGGAAAAAAATTCTTTGACCCACCTCTGCGTTGGACTGTTTTCCTCTCTTCGTCTCTTTCTTTTTTCTCTGATTTGTTTTTGATGTAATGCTATCGTGTGGCCTGGGAAACCATTTTTATGCTCATTATTATTATGGAGTGTTAGTGGTAAGAAAAGGGAGTTATCATTTGGAAAATCAAATCTCACTTCTCACCATTGAAACCTCCGAGGTTAGACAGACGGACTCTCTCCTGGCCTCTACAGGTGCTCCTTCACGTCTGAACCGGCCTGAACACAACAGACCCAACACAGATGATAGTGATCAGCATGGATTTGGTTTGCATCTAATCTGATTTTTGATATAACTGGAAGGCAGAGGGGTTACGTATGGCGTTTCAAGACACAAAGCCTTTAAGATTTATGGGAGTACAATAACTTTAGGGGTTTACTCATGAAACTTTTATGAGGTACGGTAGAAATAAAATTCTCAATAGATATACCACTTTCTCATTAGACGTTTCATTAGCTTTTATCTTTTCCATCAAATATGGACTGCTCTATTCCCAAAGCAAGGCACTCGTCATTTCAAAATGATCTACAAGGATTTGGTTAGTCCAGTCAGAACTGTGTTAACTGTTAGCAGACTGCTTGAACGGACACAACTGGAGGTGGAAAAATGATTCCTCTTCATGCAGAAGGGAGGACTATTAATAACAGTCAGCTGCTTGTTTACATTTAAATGTAAAAAATCCCTCAAAAAGAGATAAACCTGCAGTCTGGACATGGTTCATATCATTTTGAATGTGATGAAAGCATTTTGATCACCAGCAGTGCCACACATAACTGCCTCAGACACTAATGTACATGTTGGATCTGATGAAGATCCGACTTCAAAGTTTTACAATGTGCCAAACTCTCTCTCATAACCAACTCTACTCCATGACAAAATGGAAAACATTACCTCAGGTTTTCTTAAGTGCTTCTCAACACATCAGCGTGTATCACTGTAATCAATATGGATGTCATCATAATAATCGTGGCATATTTCTCCTCTATTTTGGCTTTCAACAGTAGGTCTCACCTTCACTTGTCAAGACTGTCCTGGATTGTATTCCCAACACTTGACATGTTCACTGATCTCTCTGCTATGAAAACGCAATAACCATAAATCATATTGCAATAGAGGAGCTCCGGAGTATGGAGGGCAGACTTTGTTTTGGTCTTTTTTAGTCTGTCATCAACTGTTGTTTGGTCTCATTGATCATCTTGGAATTAGGGTAAAAAAAATCCTCATAAGTTCAGAAAATTTGAAATTAAAACTTATTTGCTGTGCTCATCACAAACAGTGCTGTCCAACATTTCCACAATGCATGAGCTTGAATGAGCCGACAAAGCGTTGAAAAGAAATGCAAAAAGATGTGGTCCACAAATCAAAAACAAGATACATATTTTTCTTCAACTTATTCCAAAACCACATTAGATTCAGACTTAGGAAACTTAATTGTCTGTCATTTGTACAAAAAAAATGTTTTGGACACTGGCTCATAACAGCCAATGAAAACAATAAAAACACAGACATTTCACATGCTCCCCTGTAAGGGCGTAACTTTGAATTGTGCATTTATAAGGAAGCTTGAGGATGGGGCAACAGTTAGAAAGCAGAGAACTGTGAGTGTCACTTTCCGTGCAAAAATAATGCTGCTAATGGCCTTTTGTTTTCAGTGGACAACCATGTATGCTGTGGTTTGTTATGGTTACACACTATTTTTGAACACCTCAAACTGCATGAACATGGAACAAAGTGAAAAAGACCACAGGGATTTAGTCAAGAACACCAGCCTCAACCTAAGAAATGGTTGAAGTCTGCGTAACAGCAGGATAAAACAGTGGAAGGTAGATTGGGTGAATTTAGAGGGAATGTCCACCGTGGAATTCACATATGTTATCCCCATGATCTTGGACAGTCCGGTGTTTGTGAACATAAACACCTCAACCCCCCCAAAAGCTGAAACTCAGCTAATAATCATTTTAATCTTGTTGAATTATCGTGGTGAACATTCACATCAGGTTTAGAGCTGCGAGAGGTTCAACAGGTTCACATGAACGATATAAATGTGAGAAAACTTCAAATGGGACTAAGCAGATGATGTGAGCGCTAAGATGCTTCTGGGGAAAACTGGGCCGAGGCATGATTTGTTTTCATTTGCAGCCTCTGAGGTATCGCGGGCGCATAAACACATCTGACCTATATCACTCAATCTCTTTGACAGACTGATCTCTAAAAAGCACTAAGGCTCCCAGTCCTTTCAATCTCAGCGAGCATTGTTATGATCCTCTGTCTTCATCCATAGACCAGAATGGACCACATGAAAAACTAGCATATTTAGTAAATGTCATCCCGTTGGCTCATTTTCAAGGTGAAGTTCGCACAATTCTTTTATATCCCTGCAAACCTTTCTTTCTTTGTGACTACATCCTCTTCCAAGTTGTTTTACATTTTTCAAGAGCAGTGAGAAACCTGCACTAAATTTGGGGTATGTGAAAGAGTGATGCATCTACAAGTGCATAATGTGCACTCATGCATGTGCAGATATGCCCGCTGCGAACATGTGTCCCGTATTACTGGCTGCACACATTTTCGTCTGTGTCTGTGTGCGAGTGGTAAGTGGCTTTGGTATGTAGAACGTCTATGTATTTGTATTGGTGCCTGCAAATGGTGTGTCAAGCACGCACTGGCTGCTCCTACGAAGCACCTGGCATACCCCCACCTCCTTGCTAACAGGGCCTGACAGGTCTGCTTCATGCAGGTCCAGAGGAGGAAAACACTCTGAGATGGATCTTAAATTATGATGAGTTGGCAGGTCATTACTAGTATCTCCGTGGCCTCCCTAGATCAGCCAGATGAGCTATGAGAAAGGGCATTGGGCCCATGCCCATTTTTAGAAGCCCACATCTACAGTATGGCCAGTAGGGACAAGTTTGTACTAGCAGGTTGTAGATTACGAGCTAATGATGCACAACGAACAAGTGAAATGTCTCCTGGATACCCCACAAACCCCTACACAACACACACACACACACACACACACACACACACACACACACATTATGTGCTTATTTCCATGCTGGTCTCTGTATGTTTGTGTGTGCTTGTCCTGAGGTCTTTTTTG
>OMLF01021259.1:0-16020 GCA_900302615.1 Holocentrus rufus | reverse complement strand
CCCCCCCCCCCCTCTTTGCCTTCGTGGAGCAAAACCTCCAATGAGAAAAGATCGAGATGCAGTTTGGCATCCTGTACTGCTTATCTCAAGTAAACAGGCCCACACCTATGGATTAAAGTTTTCCATTCCCTCTAATTTGTTTGATTTTAGATGCAGTAGAATGATCTGTGCAAACTGACATAAGCAATATACTGTCAGTGGCATCGTATAGTGACAATGCATGTATACTAACTAATCACTTCCCATCCAAGCCTTCCATGTTTATACTGTATATTACTGAGACTGAGTGAATTCCCACCTGCCTGCCTGCAGAACCTAATCTCAGATGTACAATATATTCCGAGATAAGACAGATGATGATGCCGGCTCTTTTCCAGCCAGCTTCTTTTTTTTTTTTTTAACAGTAATTTTGTTTTTTAATGAGGAGACTGGTTTTTCTGCATCAGTCAGACTTCCCTCCATGCTTGGTTTTGAGTGCTGTCACTGCAGGAGAAAGGAGCTTTCCTCCGACAGTGTCCTATTGTGAAGCTGAAAGTGAAACCTAAAAATCTATTACTGCTCAGACTTTGGATGTGTTAGGAGAACAGAGACTTGGCACTTGTGTAAATGGAGCTGTATAAAACTAGCCAGCGCTCAGAGAATTAACATGAGCGAAAGACCATCCAGGCTGAGACAGATTGAAATTAAATCACAGTTAAGGTGCATCGTCTGCAGGTTGTTGTTTCGTCGTTGCAAACTGCATCCTGGTTCACTTGATAGAACGAGGTAAAATCAGTGAGCAGCATCGCCGATAGTTTCCTTTAAGTGTACACCCACGCAGAGGGAGGGAGAGAGAGAGAGAGACAGAAGGAATGAAAGATATTCACATAAAGTACACACCCTTGTCATCCCCACAGGCTCCTCATTGGACCCACCTAATGACCCTCACATGTCTCCCTCTGTGACACTAACATACGACCACAGAGCCTTGAGCCTTGATTGTATTAGGTTCATCTGCTTTTATAGTTGTGATCATGAGACCTCAATAAATTGCCCTCTTTCTTTTTTCTGGGAAGGCTAGACCACATGGCAAAATGCCATACCAGTTCACATTACCCTTTTAGCGCATGGGTGTACACAAACACACACACACACACACTCAAACAGATACAAAAGGAGCAGGCTATAATGACACAAACAAATGCAGTTACAAAGGAGTCTTGATAGGTATCAGTGGCGTCATGTCTTAGTGCCTTATACGACTTTACTCTGACAAGGTTCCTCAACTTATAACATCTATAATAATAAGAAAGTGCATTACAGTGAAGACAGACACAAGGTTACATAAGCAAAGCAGGCCACTGTGGCAAATACAAAGACACAGCCATAAAGTTGGGCAGGTGAAATGGACCCTTGTTTAAATTTTATGCAATAATATATATTTTTTGTAGACCTGTCGTGTGCAGGTAGAGGATATACTGAAGTGATTGTGCACCTTGTTAACGTTAACAGCCCCAACAGAAAGATGGCTGTTGCTCCGCCACTTTCACAGACAATTTAAAGACGCTGGCATAAGAAGGAAATTCTGTAAAAGCACAAACTGGACAGAAAAATCAACACTGACACAGTTTTGGATGTCGCACAGGCAGCAGAAGTTGTTCCTTCCCTATCTCTTCCAGCACTTGAAATGAACAAAGGGTTAATGATGTATTTACTGGAAGTACAGGATGAATATGAAGCTTGCATGCATATATACATTATGGATCCCTTTCCGCACACACATGGAGGTCACAGAGCAGGGTGGGTTACAGAGCAGCGCCCCGGGAGTCAGTGCTTTTTTCGATGATGCTTCAGCAGGACGGAGGGCTTAACCCCGTCTCCCCACTTAGTGCACCACCTTCCTCCCCATTTGTCTTTGAGGGCGCTCATTCTGTGTCCTTTAGCCTCTGAAGTGCTGCTCGTTAAACTTTGATTGGGTTGCCTTCAGCGCTCCTCTGCTCTGAAGTTGGGTGGTGGACGCCGAGAAAAGAACACACTGTCATTTAATTCACAAGTTTAACTGCTTCGCCTTGAGCACAGACAGTTGCTCTTTTAAAAACAGTTTCTATCCTGCCAACATAAATTCCGCTTGTGAACGATGTAAGTCTGAGCTTTGTGCAGCTTTGCTCTCTGTTCTTGTCTATTTGATAAGATTTTCTACAGTGTGTAATTCAGACAAGATAGTAATCTCTGGTTTGATTTAAAGAAGCTACCACAATCACTCTCATGCCTGCAACCATTAATATAACAACACACAGTATAGTTAGACACCTCCCTGAGCCCTTCATTATTCATTCGCGTCAGACGTCGTCAGCGCCATAGCTCAGACACACATGCACACCCTAACAGTGTGTGTGCATGCATGTGTGTGTGTGTGCATGTCAGAGTGTGATTAGAGTTCTCAAGCACTCAAGATCATTCCTGCGAAACATTGAGTGGGGAGTTTGTGCTTAACTCATCCGAGCTGTGTGCACCCCATGTGTGAACTGGACCAAGATGGCGACTCACAAGAATATCCCTTTTGTGTATTTACCTTTCAGTGACTGTCGATCAGCAGGTGATGGTTAATACCGAACAGAAAGCTAAACATTCTGCCCCAATTTTAATTTTAGCAGCATCATCAGTTTTCGTATATAATACCAGCCTTGAATTCATTACCCAAAGTATTCACAACCTCCAGTTAGAGACGTCAGTATACGATAGTTCCACAATACCAGTGAAATTCCACGATTCTCAATTTTCAATTCAGTGGCACGGCAAAAACAGAAATCCCGTTCCGCTCCTTTATTTAAAAACATTGCATAAACATTAACAAAGTAAACAGAAACTTTGCGTTTCAAGTATTTAAAGACATACTGAAGACATTAGAGTGAGATCACCGAGTCACAAGTGCAACATCGGCCTGTAGCCTTCGAGCAGAAAGCAGCCCAACAAAATCCCAATTTCATATTAGAGGAACTGCAAGCAACACTCCGACTTTGCATGTTGCAGTATTTAAACATGCAGGCTAAGGCTACATTATAATAACACTGTAAAGAGTGAGAGATCACGTTGTGTTATTAAAAACACAGGTTTTGGTATCAGCTTGGTACCTAATTATCAATTCTTGCAACATCCCTGCTCCTAGTAAAGTTGGGAAAGAGCTCAAAGGATTGTGCCACTTGTCACTATTGTAATCCTCCTTGTGCTACTTTATCCCTCTGTAATACAAGACACTAGTCTTCTAGAGCTACTCTGCAGGAAAATCTCTCTTTGATGAGGTGCGTTAGACGTTACTTCAGGTCCTCCATTTTCTTCCAGTCGCATGTCCCCCAAACCCTTGTCTTCTTTAGTGTGTGCTTAAATAAGAGGCACACTCATATCATTCACAATGTGCCTGCCTTGATGTAATTCAATCAAGTGCTTCTGTAACTGTGTTATTCTCAGCTGCTCAGACCACCTCGGCTTCTTCTGTGGCACATAGGCCTACACATGAACGTCAGGCTTGTCATCCTGTCATGCTTTAAATCGGATCAGTTTTTTTTTTCTTCGTCTTCTCTTTACACGTGGTTCGCAGCCTGTCATTGTCGCCGTAGGAGGGGATAGCTCTGGGTCAAAGATGAATTGAGTGTTTGTTTTACTGCAATGTAATTTTAATATGACGGTAAGAGGATGTTAGTGGTAGTTAATGGTTCTGGGGTGATTAAACAAGCTTGCTTTGTTCGGTATCAATGCTGCTTTTGGAGAACCCTGCTGTTCGAATTTGCACCGCCACACACAGGCACATTAACATATGTTTGCACTATCTTTTCTCAAGTATTGCATAAGGGCTGCAAACCTTCCCGAGTATTTTTGGACCAGTTCATGAATCAATTAACAAACAAATAGGCCAGTTGCATAAGACATCAGGTTGCATCATTGTGTTTGTATATTTCGAGAGGCCTCTCCCACTATAGCTTTGCAGGTTTTTTTTCTTGTATGTATTTGTATGCATGCTCATGTCTGCTTGTATGTAGAGGGCTTCAAACGGTGAAATTCAGACAAATGCAGAGCATGGATCCTGCTTCTTGCCTCGGTATGACTTAGCGCAATCTATTGCAACCGGGCAGGTCGGCTCAGTCGCCTACATGTAGTTAATAAAGCATCACGGCTGTCAGAGAAAGCGAGGAGAGAGGGAGGAATATGAAGAGCGGCAAAGTGGAGACAGAGTCGAGTGAGGATTTGATTTGTAATTATTACACCCATTTTGTGTGAAGCCACAGATGAGAGGTAGAGGCCTTTTCATCTGACAGAATCTGATAGAGATGACTCAATGATTAGTGTAATTATCCCCAGATCCTATCAGTCAAAAACAATCTGTTCTTTCTTTTTCCAAGATGCTCCTGTGTCTCCCTCTCTGTGTCTCGCTGTCACACTTTGTGCACTCTCTGCCCTGTGTGTGTGTTTGTGTGTTTGTTTCTTTGTGTTTGGGCGTGTGTCGGTTGGCAGGATAGGACTTGGGAATGGGCTGCACGAGTATGTGTCTGTTAATTTTTTTTTTATTATATTTTGTAATGTGATTTGGTGAAAGACTATCAAAAGCCACATCAAGTCTATCTCTCTCACTCTCCTCTCTCTTTCTCTCTCTCTCTCAAACACACACACACACTTCTTTCTTTCTGTCCTGTCTTGGCCTTGTCTTTTGTGTGAGGATGAGTCAGGTCATCCTGAGGGCAGAGGCAGATCAGGGCCAACAATGCGAGGCCACATATTAAACTTTCCATCAATAAAAACTCTCTCTGAAGCTAAACCCAAATCACTAAGATGGTGCTTTTAAACAGGAACCCTGTGAATGATGATTGACTGCAGTCCTGATAGGATTTTATCGCAGTTATACTCAAACTTTGAATCAGGTCAATTTGGGTAATTTGCTTGCCTTGGACAATGAAGCTGCGTCAGGAAATTGCTTTGTCCATGGTCATGACCTGACTAACTTGTAATCTGCACTCTGTACAGATTTGGAATAAAGGTCTGAAGGCCTGTTTTTTTTTTTTAAGTGTTCTGAAGTTTCTTGGCTGCATACACTTGCCCTAGCATTTCCATTTTAACTTATTTCCTCTGTTGGTGCTATATGCAGATTTAGGATAAGAAAGCAGATTAGGCGTATGCTCAGAAGTGACTCAACAGCTTGTCTCAGAGCTGGTTTTAAGTGCTGCTGTTAACAGATCACTCTGGGAACCATTTAATAGCACATTATGTAACCATGCTAATTATTGTAATTATTGTATGAACTTAGTGTCCACAGGAGCTACTTAGCTCTCTGTCTCACCCTCTGCTAGTTTATTTCAAAGTTATTTTTGAAAGCAACCATTGTCCCATTTAACTACAATGTTATTCTTTGAGACAGAGCCTTTATACATGCTTCACGAAATGATGGATGATGCACTATTGTGGAAATAGCTTAGAAACATCCAAAAATAAGTATCAGACGAAAAGGAGAGGTTAGTTAAATACATGCTGAAGAGTCAGTGTGGAGAATTACATGCAGATAAGTTTTCTGAGAACTCCACAGAGACTCCTTTGTTTGTTCAATAAGAATGACATGTCTTAAATACAGGGCCTCCAGGGTTCTGGAAAATCTTGTGGATTTGAGGAATATGATAATAAGGCCTTGAAAGTACTTGATTTTCTTAAAAATTAAAATATATCACTCAAATTCATAAAAGAAAGCTCTGGTTTCTGGATTTCTTGTCACATCCTGAAGATACAATACAGATACAATAACTGCATCATTGTTTGTGTCTGTTAACTCAAAGAAAGTCACTACTTGATATCAGTAAGCGTGACTTCTCTGGAATTTTATAAGGGTCTGTCCTGTCTATTATTGTATTCTCTCCAAAATTCAAAATGAATGGAACCAAACTTGCAACAAAACGCAGTGTGGTCAGCATGTCCAGCGTGAGAGGAATACCATACATGGATATTTGTGTTGATGCACCAGTGGTTTTGAAAGAATTTTGCCACGCCAATTTCTTGACCTGATGACATCTGGAGTGAACAAAAAGCCAAAAATCAGTGCCTCTAAAATTTTGTCTTCATACAAATGTCATTGCATTGTTTTTCTCCGGAACAAGCCAGTTGTGAGTACACTGAAAGTCTTTCGTAAGTCTTTGAATTTGGTGTCCAAGTGAGCATGGTAACCCTATAAGTTGCGTAAATGGTGCATTTATACATAAATAGCTATGTATCAATGAGAGAAGTGGTCAGTATACCCAAGAGCAGCATTGGTCATAGTTACACAAGAAACGTCCAAAAATATATTTTATTTTATTTTTTTCTGTCAAACCATTTACGTAAGAATTTTCTACAGCTGCCTTACCAGGGATGTTAATGGAGAGGTGAGAATGCTGTGAGGCTACAGGAAGGAAGAGAGCAGAGGGAAAATGTAGAGAAATCCTTTTGCTTGAGGAAATCAATGTTACACATTTTCTCCATGACTAAGAGCCACTGAGTCAGGGCTTGATTTAGTGTCAGTGGTTGTGCTTTCTTTTGGGCATCCTCTTGCTTGCGTGTGTGTGTGTGTGTGTGTGTGTGTGCGTGTGCGTGTGCGTGTGCGTGCACTTCGGTATGAAAACGATTGTTACATCCAGGTGTACAGTTGTGTGTGTGTCTGTATCTGTCTGTCTCTTTTACCTTATTAACATTCTTCTGGAATAGTCTTGGTTTACTTGCCAACTGTAAATAAATGCCCATCAGATCATTCTCCCTGCGGTGTTGGCTATCTGCATGCTCAGCAGAAACCTAGCTCCCCATTGGCCTGTTAAAGAAAGCTCATTAGCATGTCAAAAGACAAGCCGTAAATGCCATCAGCATGAGCATACCACTGGATTTTCTCATTTATTCCTTCCTAGTTAAAATGATGCTCAGATTAAACCTGCCCTGTTCAGTGAGACGAGAAGTTCTCTGCATGCCGCCGAAAACATTTCTTAGTCATCATAGTTGCAGCTTGAATCTAGGTATTTTTACACTCCATAATGAAATTAAATAAATAGCCATTATTGGCTAAAAAGGTCAGCAGGCAATTGAGTTGAACTGTGAGAATATACAGACCTTTATGGTAAAAGCTATAAATAGTGAAAACCCTCGAATCCACGTTAGACACTATTCAGGGTTTGCATCTATGCATCGATGGGCTGCACTGCAAAAGGTCTATCTAGATGGAAAACGAGCAAATTAGAGTGCTTGTATATGCCTCTAGAGGCATTGTAAGACATGCATGCGCACACACACACACGCACACACTCAAATAGATTCCAAGTGTATTTAAAGCGTCCCACTAATCAGTGAGCTGTTGGGGGATCGGCTTAGTCACACCAAATGGCGTCGCTTGAGCTGCTGCTCTGAAATTCTCTTCAATCTAATCAGAACTGGCAGCTCCTAATGGCTCCTGATTTTTAATCCTTTCTCATCATGGGCCCATTTAGGCCTGAGCTACCACAATAGTGAACTCTGGCATATTAATTAAACGCTTTAATTAATAAATTAACTGCTCAGGAGAAGAGAAGAGGAACCACGAAAGTGGAGATGTGCACACTGTGCAAAGGGCCGTGAGGACTTAATTTGAATATCCTTCATGCTTATGGTTCTGTGTCTGCGTGGGTGGGTGGTCAGTATGTGAATCCATATGTTGCCTGTTGACAGGGCTATCAAAACATTGTGTATGGTGTCACACTGGTCTGGCTCATGTATGTGCCATCTGTAGCTGTTTCCGTGCGGTCTTGTATTCCTGGAGTGGCTTATGTAACCTCTTTAGAGCCTTTTCTGTGGTAGATCGTGATTCTCCGGTTCTTTAATTCACACATTAACACTTTTCTCTCTCGCTCCCTTTCCTCCTCCATCACCTGCACCTGCCAGGCACCGCCGAGCCCTAGGAGCATCTTATCAATGACTGCATTCCCACGGGAGACGATAATGAATATGGGAACTCGATGCAGCCGAAATGTAACATCGCCCCATGAGAGAGGGCTGGGGCTTTAATTACCAAAGTTAATGGGGCAGAGCAAGGGTCAGCAGACACAGATGCAAACGACAAGTCTCCACTGAGCCTGATATAGACTTGAAGCCGATGTGTAACCATATGAAGATTTATTAGCAGAGAGAGAGTGTCACACTACAACAGTGGCCCAACAGGCTGTGCCTCCATTCCACTCCTGTTGCAGAGCAAAGCTTTATACAACTTAGAATGAAGTTCCCTCAGGATGGTGATTTTTTTATTTTGGCTTAGCTCTCTGCAGCAGTTAAACTCAGGGTTTTGGATGGTGAACCGGCAGTTGATCCATCTTATAATATTAAATCTCCCTTAATCAGAGATGATTATGAGCTCTGATACCACCGACACAGCCAGTTAGATTATCTAAATAAGTTAGATGATGCTACATTATGAACTCTATTGCTTTGACCCAGGCTCATTAGTGGGTATTTGAGTGGGCAAGAGGACAGCATCAGTTACATAAGGAGTGTTTTTAGCTGATGGCTATGTACCCTTTAATGATTCATAAGCCACAAGTGTCTGCTCAGCTCCACCTTTACGTTATTGCATGTGTTCCTCCGAGCCTCTAACATCTCAAAGGCATTTTCTCCCTTTTTTATTTGCACCAGCATGCAGAAGGAAGCACTAAACAAAGCAAGCAATAAACTTTAAAACTCAAGTTTTCCAGCAATCTAATAGTGAAAAAAACAATGGGAAATTGGCAGCAACATCTGAAGCTGCTGTCCCTTAACTAGAAAAGTATGAAGGG
Source organism: Holocentrus rufus (assembly GCA_900302615.1). Taxonomy (NCBI): domain Eukaryota; kingdom Metazoa; phylum Chordata; class Actinopteri; order Holocentriformes; family Holocentridae; genus Holocentrus; species Holocentrus rufus. Next base: position 7,246 of record OMLF01021259.1, on the reverse strand, counting down.
AAGTGTAAGAATGGGAGAGAAAAGTAAGGGTGGAGGGAAAGAAGAGCTGGTTAGATGGGTGTAATTGTAGCTATGGGCACAAGGTGATAGATTGGTGAGTGCTGCCAAGACTCCCTTGCCAAGAACTGGAGGATAAAATGATTTTTTTTCGTAACGTAGAGATGGTGTGTGTGCGCTTGTATGTCTGTGTGTGTTTATTTCCTGTAATTGGAGAGATAAAGTGTATTCTCCAAACATTGCCCTCTGAAAATTCACAAAACTCGTCTTATATCCTAAAGCTGTCTATAAATTAACTAGCCACCCACTCAGATTCAAGTATGCACACAAACATAGACACACACACACACACACACACACACACACACACACGTACACAGTCTTCATTACCCAACATCTTGTGGGAATGCGCTGAGTTTTTAAAATGACGCTGTACACTTCTTTCCCCAAGTCTTTGCATCGGAAAAATCACGTGGAGAGGCCAACCATGGTGCAGGAGAAGAGCGACGGCCTAAACGGAGAGATGGTCCTTCCATCAGTTCAACAAAACAGACCTGCAGTAAGAACGCCGCTCTACACGACACCCTCCTACTGTCATCTCCACTGTCTGACTCCCTACATTAACCACTGATACCCTCCTTTAAGGTGCACCAACCTCAGGCCCTTCACATGGTGCAAATTCCTTCCAGATATTTACTCCAAATCACACTAGTCTAGTCTAGTCTAGTATAGTCCCATGTTGTTCATTTTGGCTGACTAAGACATTTACCAGTACACATGATGTGATGTATTAGTCCTTTGTGTTATAATCCAAGGCAAGCATCCATACAGAAAATCAATTCAGATGTTGAATTGTATACTAACCCACGGTTGCTGACCATAGAGGATATTAGGTCACAACCCCAGAAATCTTCCAGCCACCTAAAGTGTTGAAGACTGCATGAGGTTATCAGGCGGGCACCTCGTATCGCGGATATATTGAATTATGCTTTGCTCACAGTTTAGGGAAAATAAAAAGGCTGCTGTGCTGTGCTCGTCATTTTGAAAAGCTCAGTGTTACAGCCTATTCAGCACTCAAGTGGTGCTAATTGAAAAGAGGGGAAGGATTTGCCTTTACCTGTGGCCTCTGCGCAAGTATCTACTCAATACTTTTCAAAGCCTGGTAAGTGAACGAGAAGAGTGGCATGTAAGATTTTGCTGTGTGTAAGTCTTCTTTGAGTGGTCTTGGCATTCTCTATTTTTTTGCACCCGTTTTCGGCAAGACTGCAAAGATGGAGGGTGCACTACAGCTTCCTACTGTAAGTCTCTGGCTGCATGGTGAAACGTTCAAAGTTCATGCATGCCATGCAGTCTGCCGGCCACATGGGACTGTGCACAGCAAATAAATTGCTTATAGATCTCAATGGCCAAACTGCATGCAGCATTCCTCTTTCTCTAAATGTGAACATGGTTTTATTCCCATGACAAATGTCAACTAGATTTCTACAGCCTAAACCTTTCTGGTATCTGGCATAAAAATCAACTTGTTAGAACTCTGCTGCCCACATCACTACCCTTTGTCCATCCCATGCTCACATCCACCCTGCCCTCAAAAGTCTTCACTGGCTCCCTGTCAAAGCTCACATTGATTATAAGATTCTTCTCCTCACTTTTGAGGCTCTCTATGGACTGGCCCCTTCCTGCCTTTCAGCCCTTCAGTCTAATCCCCTTCGCTCCTCCTGTGCTGGTCCTCTTACCTCCCTCTCTCTTTTTGTCTATCCATCATTGGATCTCGGGCCTTCTGTGGCACCGCATCCTGACTCTGAAACGCTCCCCTCTCCCCACATAAGACTCTCCGTGAACTCAATAGATCAACAAACATCTGAAGACCCATCTATTCTTCCTCGTCTCATCTTAGCCCCCTCTTTCCCCCTACAACCATCTCACCCCTCTCAACCCTCCAGTCTCTCCCACTCTCCCTCTTACTCCCTCCTTGTACCGCAAAGTATTCCCCTGTGTATTTATGTGTATTTGTTTTAATCCCTGTCTCCTATGGCTATGTTTAGTTATGTTGTGGTTATGTTTCCCCACCCTGACCTTTTATAATGTGCCCTTGAGTATCCAGAAAGGCACATAAAAATTTAATGTATTTTTATTATTATTATTATTAATAGAAGAGCAGTAAGTTCTGGTGTCCCAGAATGACTTCCTTCCACATCTGCTCTCAGCAGCCAACACAACCCTGTGCCTACCTTTAGGCTTATCCCTAATTCCAACATTACTCAATAACTTATAAAAACTCAGTATTGATTTTGACAACAATAGGTTATTAGGGTATCTAATTGTTGTGGCTTGCAACCGCCCATTCAGCAGATCAGAAACCAAACTGTGTCAGCAAACCGTAAACCCACTTATGTAAGGCAGGAGCAGAAAATTGTATATGGCCACACACTCCTGCTGCTATAGCAATACCATCACATGATCTATAACGCCTGTCTTAGTCGTAAGATAAATATCCCATGTTGTGGCTATAGCTGATATGTTTTTTTTTCTCAGCAGAGTGGTAAGGATACAGAGTTAGGAACGGTTAAGAAGAAGGTTGCGCTACCAACCCGCTATCCTAGCAAACCCATATACCAGCAAACAGCTAATTAACTAATAGGCGAGAGTCATGAATAAGTTAAAGCTGCCAAACCTGTATGCCACTAAGCCGGTATACAAGCATATCAACCACTATACAGCCAAACATGACAGATAAACAACGCTTCATAACCCTACAAAGTAACAATCATGATGTATCGACATGCTAACAAACCAACAAACTTACCACTGACCAACAGCGGTGAGCATGCTGCAGTCAAACAAACAGTCGTGACCCTGTAACACCTCCTCCGCTAGTATCCTTTCTCCTCCGCCATTCACCGCCTCATACAACACAGCCTTTTCTTCTTTGGTTACACTCTGCCCACTAATACTTTATTCACCTAGTCATGTTAAGCTTGACTTTGCTACAGATGCTTACCATCCGTACTCCATAGGACACAGTTTAGTTTTGCAAACCCACTGCTTCTCCTCTGATGCCGGCTTAGTTTAACTAAGCATTTTCTTTTCATTCGCCTTATCTGCCGTGTCCTTCCATGGCGCTGTGAATATCCAATCCACTGCTCATCTTCCCACAACACAAAAGTCTGGCCTTAAGGTAGTGATCATTATTTCCTGTGGGATTATCCGCAGTTTCTCCAGATCTGCTGCCGTTTGCAATAAATCTGTCCAACCCTGGGTCGCCCGCATCGCTTTTCTCTCACACAGACAAAAGTCATTTTAATATCATCCTTTTTATCAGCTGACAAATTCATTTGTAAATATTTATTATTTACAATATTTATTGTAAATATTTAATATTGCTGCTTCTAGATAATTCGCTGCTTTTATTATCAAGTACATCGTTGTATAAACAGCATTGTTTGACATCATTATAAAATATGCATGCAGGTGTACATACTGATATGAAAATCACTGACCAAGCCCTTTTCATCAGAAGATTGCCTACAACACACCTGATTAGGAAACAACAAGGAATTCAAGGAATAGAAGAAGAAGTTTTACTGTAATGACAGAGCATTTACCAGGGGTAGAAGTACATAATGTAATGAGATTCATATGAAATTTGTCAACTCCAGCCTTGCTAATTCTCTTAAGACTTATTTACATAAGGAGAGAAAACCCTACTTTGATCACTGTGGCTCGCTAGGGACAGTTGAACTGGATGATCTGGTGAGTTTTAGGAGTGGGGACTGCTCTTAGATTTCCAGCCAAAATCCCTTTGGATTTTAACATAAATGAAGCACTTCTAAATTTCTTCTTTGCACGCACACTCATGCAATTAACTGTTTCCACTTTCTCACTGCTTTCTCATCACCTGTCCCCTTGACTATTTAAATGATCAATAATTCAATTCCAGGCTTTGCCATCATGTTCATAACGTGTGTTTAAATGGACTTTATGAAATTTTCTGTCAGAGTCCACTACTCTGTTTTATGTAATCCATCATCTTCATTCAATCATGAAATATGTGTCTTTGATGTTGGGAGATCCACGAGCCCAGTTTTCCTCTAAGCAGGATAATCAATCTGAATGTCAACTATGACACTTCATCTCAAACAGAGACCGACACCGTTACAACCCCCCTGCCGCCCCCTGCAGTCACCCACTGCACGTCAAATCGCCTGTTTAATTATACAGTAACAGTCAGATGTAGTGTTTGTGCTTGATGGTGCCGTGTTTGCCCAACACTGGTGCTCGCGCAGACCTGTGGTACTTTTATGATAAGATGTGACACCGTGTGTGTGTTCCCCTCTCTCTCAGTTGTCATGGAGAGTGACGATCAAGAAAAACCTGCAGGCGGTGCCTCCCTACCTGGGTAAAATCAGACCGAATGTGGGCCAGTGCTGCCACCAGTGCACCCCAGACAGTCTGGTGAGTCTGCAGCACAGAAGAAGAAGAGAAAGACGAGAGACAGGAAAGGGAAGATAAAAGATTTAAAAAAGAGTAAAATCAAGAAATCTAATGCATCTTTTTGTTACTGTACACCAATGTAATGCTGTGGTTTTTCCTGTAGTTGTAGAAGGATATGAGTCTATATGATATATCCAGTATCAATACAACAATTGACTGTAGACTTAAAGGTAATGCCCTCAGAGAGGCCTGACCTGACACACTAAGCTCATTTAGTTAATTCCAAAATGCTTTAATAGATGTCCCCATTCAGCTGGCATCCTTTAGGGGCCTCTTAGGCTGTAACCATGTCTTTTATGTGATGAATGGGATTATGCCTGACAGTGCTTAATCTCGTTGATATAATGACCCAGGTCAGCTGGAGATGCCTGTCTCTCTGAGCTTTTGTTTTTTTTTTTTGTTTTTCTTTATTGCTCAGGGCAAGAAGCTTGGAAAAAACTTGCCTTCCCTTGGCTTCAAGAACCTTCTGAATGTCAACGAGACACACACCAGGTATTAATTAACGTCCATAAAAAAGATTTAGAGGTGTGGATTGCGGGGGTGCGGGCTAGTATAACACAGCGCAGTGTGTTACTAGAAAGGCGAAAGTAGACTGCCGCACACTCCAGCCCCAGTGCAAAAATATTTATTTGATTCGAAAAGCAAACAACTTCTCAACAGTGAGGCTCCCTTCGTCACGGTCCATTAATTAACGTCCACCTAGACAAACAAATATAAATTCTTGCAGCACCCACACACATTTCCTAACTGCCTGCATTGTCTGCTTTATATTGTAGATACCGCGGCTGGCTGGTGCGGAGGGTGTGCTGCGTGCTGTTTGTGAGTGGACGCAGGGTTTACCCGAGCCCTATTGGTAACAGGCTGGACGAAGTCTGTGAGCGCAACAGGTATCGGAGAGGAAAGAGGAGGAGAGGGTTTACAGATGCCAGAGGAGAGTAAACAAGCGATAGACAAAGAGATATAGAAAATGAAACAGGTCTCTGCAGGTCTGGCGAGAGGAAAAGAAAAAGGAGGAGGAGAGATAAGAGATACAGGGAGAGATATAGAAAATGAAGGCTAACATAGGGCTGTGCAAAGCGAATGAAGGGAAATGGGATAACTTGGGACTGTCGCCAGACTTTCCCCTATCTCTGTCACTGAGTCCTCAGTTTGTATCTGTTGTTTTCTCTCCCTCAGTCTAATTGAATTTAACCTTTATGTAACCTCTTTACCCAAGGATGTTGTTGTCTTACTGGAACGCTGGTGTTTGTCTATGTGCACAAAGCTGCTTTTGTGCTGCGTTAACCCTGCTGTCCTTTGACCACGTGTCTCAGGGTGCGGGAGGCTCTCGCAGCAGAACATAAAGCGCCAGATGGGGGAGGCAGCCAAGGGCAACTCCACCGCCTCTCACCATACCTCCCCCTCATTAACACCTGCATCTCTCCTGGCCTCTTACGGTGTGTACGAGTGGGTGGACGAGTGGGTGGGAGGATAAAGGTGTGAATGAGAAATGGACAGAGGCTGAGATCTTCTTTGTGAAAATATCAGACGCTGCAATATGCAACAATTTCTCAAAAAAATAACAAATACTAGGATATGTTATATGTTCCACCCCCAAGCCCACCCCCAGATTTCCCCAAAATTGGCTTTTTATTGATATGTGAGCCATGTTGGAGGTGTGTGCCGCTTGCTGTGACTGTTTCCAGTAGTGAGTTGTGGCCGTGAAGCCGAGGTTGAACAGCGAGGGTGCAGGGGAGTCATAGAAACAACAGCAACAATGAAGCAGCAAGAAAAGAAAACACAACATGGCTAAGCGTGCAGCAGACAGGTGACAGTCGGCCTCAGTTTTCCACCCCTGAGGGAGAAAGAGAGGAGAGTCAGCTTGCATCAGAGTTCCTGTGCAAGTCTGGAAAGTTTTGATTTATACGGAAAATGTATTTTTTGTAAATTTCCAGGTTTTGAAAAAAAAAGAGAAACGTATGATTTCCCAATATGCATTCACTACATTTTCTTTTCACATTTTGTTTGCATAGGACTGCACATTTTCTCCGTCATCTCACATATTCTGCTGTGAGGAATAATCGTCCTTCATAGAAGTGATATCGCAGAGTTAGAAGGGCAAGAGAACTATCCTTGTACATGATTCTCAACACCAAAATCTTGAAATTGAATTAAAAAATCTGCATTTGTAAAGGTTCTCGAAACCCTGGAATGTAGAATTTCAAAACTGAAACTGTGAAGGAATCCGGTTAGGATGTTTTTTGTGTGCAGGATTATCCCACATTTCATCAGACAGGCCATCAAGATACTGTAAAGGAATGGCGATGGGGTATGAACGAGCCTAATTGAGGTGGAGGAGGGCAGGACTTGCAAAACAGTGAAAAGTTGTAGCTTTAAATTGGTATTTCTGTCTGTCTCTAACAGCCGTTTATGAATAACAATCGACGATATTATTCTATGAATAGCTGAAGATGAAATAGAATGGAAACTTTTGGCCTTTTGAAGACACTTTCTTATCTGTTTCTCATAGTTTTAGGAATCTCTCCTCAAAATCTGGTCTGTATTTTCTCTGCAGCTCTCTCTCTCTCTCTCTCTCTCTCTCTCTCTCTCTCTCTCTCTCTCTCTCATCTATCTCATTTACATGCTGGCACACTTGACTCCATCTTCACTTCCTTTCCTAACTCTTCTTTTCTCTCTCTGTCAAGTTAGAGGTGTGTGTTTTCCCTTGGCATCGCTGCTATCTGTTTATTATTCCCTTGTGTTTCTCTACATTCTC
>OMLF01021252.1:13048-32848 GCA_900302615.1 Holocentrus rufus | reverse complement strand
AAAAGAATAGAATAGCCTACAAAATACAATTGTTTTTTAATTTTTTACTGATCCCTCCTTAAAAACATTTTTTATTTTCACTTTGGTACTTGTATCACAGAAACATTACACTACCAATCGCCAATATGCCTATTTACTTGATTTTGAAAATTTGGACCGGAAGTGTTCATGTTGATCCCCTGCGTGCTTGACACTCGTATGAAAAGCGACAGCGCTCGCCACATCAGACACGGCGGAGGCAAGACAACGCACGACTCAAGTGCGAGGATAAAATGCCGCTGAAAAATCGGAAAACTGACACGACTCCGGCACTGGCAACAATTATCTAACACTTGTTTGTGTCAGAGGGAGAGTGTGAGAGAGAGAGTGAGAAGGAGAAAGAGAGAGAGAGAAGGAGAGCCATGAAGAAGCACCAGAGTCCTGCGAGGCAGCAGCAGCAACCACCGGCTGATGCCCCGGTGCCAGGCAACGAGGTTACCGTGCAACAACTCAACGAGCTCCTGTCCAACGGTAGCGGGTTTTACAGCTTACCGACACAACATTTCAACGAGGTCTTCCCCAGAATATACGTCGGTAACGCGTGAGTCATTTCTTGTTTCCTCCAAAATAATCCAATCAATTAACGCCCTCTCCCGCTTCCATCAAATGTCTTAATCAGATGACAGGTAGATGTTCACGCGACTTCACCGTCACCATCCGCCATCCAGACAGCACAATGACAATAGTGTCGCATGTCAGACAGCACGCGCAGGGTGTGCTTGTTATTTTGGTGTCTTCCCTATCATGGACGAGGCGGCAGCCTGTTGTAAACAAATAATTGGTTCTCCTCGAAATACCAAACTAAAGCCTCTCCTTCACGGGGGAATATCTCTGGGTATTATTTATAATACCAGCAATAGCCTGTTTGAATAATATAAAAGGCACTGGCCGCGATATTCCATTCTTGTTCCCATACAGTAAATGAAAGAAATAGTCCGGGATCTGATGTGAAGGACAATAAAAATAGACCGGTTTTTACTGAATGAACTGAAACCCTCCATCATAAAGCAGAATATTCTTGCCATCTAAACCATCTTCATTCAGCGGCTCCACACCCTCTAATCATTGTGTTCAAGGCTGCTGGGTACGACTAGTCAACATGCTGGAGAATTTCTTAATCAAAAGCTTCACCGATTCCCCCAAAACAAAAGGACTGAGTGGCCGCACGTGAATTTTGCCGTCGTCGTGCAGTCGTGAGTGGGAAGCTGCATCGATAAGAAAAAGGCAGGGATGAAGTGGAGGGTAAAACTCTCTCCATCCACTGTTTTATTTGTGGAATAGAGTTAGCACACCTTTCGAAGCCTAATAAATCTTTCTGACCTGAATCCGTAGTATACCTCATAGTAAGTAGTAAGTTTTGTGAAGCTTGTGTTGGAAAACAAACTGATCATTAATACTTTTCTGAAAACATATTTTTGCTTTTTTTTATTAGTGGTTGTTTGTCTTAGAATGACCATGGACAAGAAGTCACAGTTCACCCACCTTTTGATTTATCACAACAGTGATAATAAATCTAATATAGGGACCCTGACTACTGTTGCTAACATAAATGCCATATGGAAGGACACACACTCATGCACACAATCCTTTCTTTCTGTTCCCATAAAACACTGTAATATGAGAAACTGCGGCACTGTAGCGCCATTCCAAATAAACAAGGCATCACTTCCTGCATGTACCATGTTAATAAATAGCTGAAACCTGTTATGCCATTTACTTCCAGTTTAATTTCCACTAGCACATTATATAGAAAATGGTTCTGATCACACACACACACACACACACACACACACACACACACACACACACACGTAACACGGTATAGGCCAAACCATAAATCCATGGTTGTTGGTTGACTGGATGCTATAGGCTGTGTAATGAACATGCCGACTCTTAGGGAATTTACAACTCGCTGTTCCAGTAAGATCAGTTCCTGGTATTTCCTGTATGGTGTGCAGATTGTTTATGACAAGAATAGTCTGCATGCATGAGGAGGAGGCATGTGCTTGACAAATACACATTCATGCTCAGTCCCCATCAGTCCCTATTCTTGTGGCTTTCAGGGAGTCTAGATCCATTTTGATATATATATCCCCCTACCTGTCAAAAATAGTTATTGGTCTTTTTGTACCACAAATTGGGGTAAAAGAGTCACAGCCAGCAGTGTATATTCTCAAACTTAACCAAAACACAGTAGTTATGGTAACATTCCACAGATTGTTTTGTATTACAATCCATCAAACATAATTAAAAAAACACAAATAGCCTATACTTAAGCTTGCAATCATCCAAAAGTATACAAACCTTTTATTTATTTATTTTTTATGGAAAGCATTTGTTAATATACTGAATTTGCAGTTGAAAATGACGTGATGTCTATTGCAACGTGAGTGCTGCCTGTTCTCTTCTCTGTGTGATGACATTCTTGATAAATATGATCCAGTGATGAAAAAAAAAAAGGTACACAGTATTGCATTATCTCCATGGGAAAAGCTTCTTCATCAGGTTCATATTGATCCCAGATCAGCAGAGGTACAACTGCAAGGAAATTATATTTTGTTGTTTTTATCATTAGAAGCTGAGTGGTACATTGATAAATTGACAAAAACAAACAAACAAACAAAAAAAGCATGCAAAAAACAAAACAAAACAACAACAAAAAAGAATCCAGTTTAAAGTTTTCTTGTGTATTGTTGCCTATTGATTCTAAGTGATACACATGGACTTGTGTCTCTGAACCAGTGCAAACCTGAGAAAATAGTTGATAACATTTTGAATATTTGGAGAAAGTCATAGAGCCCTTGAACATTCTGTCCTTGCAAAATGATGTTACCTTTCAAGAGGCTGTCAAGTGTCTGGCGGTGTAAATCATATTAGACGTCTTCAAGTTTGAAGTTTCAGCTTGATGGAGTACGGAAAAAAAACATAGCATGGAAAACCAATAATTACACAAAATGTAATTTTTCAAATATGTTTTGCTGAGCTGTGATGTAGTGTAAGCTTTTACAGAGTACCTCTTAATCTCCCTAATATAGATCCATATATTGTACAAAAACAATTCAGGGATGCCCCTGAGAAACTTAGTGTCTCTTTCCAATCCATCACTTGGCTCCAGTCAGTGCCAGCAGAGTGGTGGAAGAGGGCGAGCAGGACAGAATGCAAGCACATTACCTCAGTGCTACAACAAAATCAATCTGAATATGCCACTCTCCCCAGCCAAGTCTCAAAACAAAGTGCTGGCAGCCTTGTCCTTAGCTGAAGCTAAACACACAATGCTATAGGCTTGAACGAGAGACCCTAAAATGTGCTGCTTTATCAGAAATCAAAGTGTCTTTCAGAGAAAATTTGATTTCTGTTCAATACATTTTGAAGGCTGCTTGTGAAACACAGCTTCCTCAGTTATTGCCAGGAACAATTTGTTTATACTCAGGTCTGTTGTTTGTAAAATATTTGACTATGATAGCACAGCATTGTCTCTTCAAGCCAACTGAAAAGGCAGTGTAATATGATACTGTAAATGGTGGAGACAAGGAGAGGTGGTATTGATTGTCAATTAAAGCCTGTGCTCTGTCCTCTGTCTTTACCACTGGGACCCTCTGAGGCCCACTGATGCATCTTATCAACTGTAAGCTGTTACAACATAAAATTGGTAGGCGGCAGGCAACGTAAGATCATTGTTCATTCAAAACAAATATATTAATTTATTCAGCATAACATCATTATATTTATAGCGCAGACCACGGATTCTCAAACGTTTACAATCAATGACTCAAATGAAAAAAAAAAAAAAAGATGGCCTCGTCCTTGAAAATGTTCATTAGCCTCTCTCTGTCATGAGGGGATCCTCTAGGAATAGGGCACATGATAATCCATTTTGAGCCCTGGTCCTTAGTTTAAACTAGCCAGGGTGTAGACTAATATAAAGCATTGATGTTTTTCAGTTAAGGACTTTTAAATATAGGGTTCTTTAGCACTGACTCTGGCTAATAAAAACATATTTATGTCTGTATCATGAAGATACCCATTAGAAACAGTCTCTTAAGTTGCTGCTGTAGATATGTGGTAAAGAAAGATTTGATAAACAGTTTTTCCTGTGCTCTATTGGATGTAGAAAACAAAAATATTCTTGCCCTTTACAGAGCCTTCGCTGAAGTTCCCAAGCCAAAAAAACAAACAAACAAACATAAAAATAAAACAATCCTTGCAAAAACAACCACCTTCAGCACCTACAATTGAATATTAATGAAATGGGTGATGTAAGTCTGCACCAACTGAGATGCAGACCATCAGAGCTAGCTTAAGGCTTTATGCAAGTGCTGTTTCATGGTACCATTTGTTTACTGTGCCATTTAGCCCAGTGTGTTTCTCAGCACTGGACAGACAGGGCCTGTAGCTGCAGCTGTCAATAGCAGGAATGCGCTCACACCTTGTTCTGATCTTGATGCTCTGTGAGCTATACGAAGAAGTCAATTCTAATGGAAGTTGATTGGTGGGTTGGTGTGGTGTGACACATTCACTGTTGATCCGTTTCCACTTTTGCATTGGCAACAGATTGTCAACACGCCAGAAGATGGAAGATTAATTTCAGTGCAGATTTTATTACGTAACTTGTAAACAAAGTGCTTCTCCAGTAAAAGATTTAAAGACTATCTTCACGATGAAAAATGTTTGTTTTGGATTATAGAACAGTGATGGTAGCCATTATAACTATATGGAGGAATTTCTCTCAAATATTTCATTTGCAAGGTGTTTCCCCATTAACCACAGCACAAGAAGACAAGTTGCTTTGCTGGGCTTTCTTCCCTGTTGAACATTTCTGTTACATGAGGTTCAGTCACTGTGATGCTTGGGGCTTGGATGAGGATGAGGGTACAAGGGAACTCACCAATTTACTAATTAACTAGTGGTAAAGTTCAGTGTGTGTGTGAACAGACTAGGGAGGCCAGATTTCCCATTCTTAATTCATACAGTCTCAAAGTTAGACCCCTAGAATATGTACAAGTTTGACAAGGAAGGACGCTACCCAGATGCAAAATAGATCAAAGTGTTCTCCCAGCCACAACCCAAACCCTCAAGTTGGTTCCAAATCAGCTGCAATCAGTGTCGTGAAACCACTGCTTACTGCTAAGAGGCAGACTTAAGTTGTGGTTGTTTGGTTTGAGGAACACTTTGGCTCTTTGTGAAGCTGGTATTTAATAATGGATGTTGTGGGACTGCGGATACCAGGGTGAGGAGGCTGGGACAGGCCAGGTGATACAGGAACAGTAGTGCCTGCATGCAACAGTAATGAATGTGTGGATGTGTGGCCCTTTTGTGCAGAAATGCGCACACCCTCACTTGTCTTTATTCACTCACACACACACACACCAGGAAACTACTCTGAATGCCGTGCTTGTGTTGCATAGTAAGTGCTCATACTTATTTAATTATTAATGCACACAAGCTTATGGCGACACACTTGCACTTAGTCAAAACACATGAACTTTACAGTCAGAGGGAGATAGTTATGAGTGTCTGTGCATCTGATCTGAGCCCTGGTGGAGCTGTGCATCGCTCCATCACCTCTGAAGGAGTCTCTGCCCTGCAGCTGACACAGAGACAGATGGGCCGCTTCCTCCCTCCTACAGCTGTAAAGAAAAATAGTGGCAGAGCTGATCTTTATTAGCTCTTGCAGCGCAGGCCTGGTGACCTGCAGCCATCTCTGGGGACCTGTCCAGGGTCACCTAGCCTCGCCTCACAAGCCTCACATGGACTGTAAGCACAGTGGTAGATATTGCAATAAAAGCACACAGAGCTGTCAGTGTAGACTGCCTGTGAGCAATTTGCTTTATTTATGGCTTTTGGGATTCATTTATACTATCTAAATAAATAAACAAATCTTTGCCTTTATTATAGGTTCCATCCTGTGACATTTTTAAAGACTAAATGAATCTGATTTCTTTGGCATGGATATTGATGCTTTTGGTTTTTAATATATCAACATTTGAATTAAAACCTAAGATAATCTTAACCTAGATTATCTTTCTGAGACATTGGACAAAGGGAGTTGACATGCAACACAGGTTGACAAATACCAATAGTCCAACTACCCAGGACCTCTTTTGTGGGTTTCTTCTGGTCTGAGATCATTCTGTGTGCTTAGGAAACTGTGTAGGGTAAAACTTAGTCTCCATTACAGTACCTCGGTCTTGCCATGATGTGGTTGTATTTTGTTGTATTTTGTGAAATAGATAACTTCAATGCAGCTTATTGAAGCTGAATGCTGTACTAAGTTTTCTACAGTATACAAGAAAGTTTCATTTTAAAATCAATAGAATCCCTTAACAGAACTTGCTGCTGGCTTTGACCAGGTTGGGCCAAGTTTGGCCAGCGTGTGAAAACAGTGGAGACACACTGGCACTGAGCCAGGCAGGCCAGTGGACACAAGGCAAGTGTTTGTACTCCATGTTTGCTGTTGGTCAGTTGTGCTTTGTGTAGGTTTGTTTTGAATCTAATAAGCAGCAAAGAATCACGTTTGTGATATATTGTAGTTCTGAGAGAGGGAGCGCAGCAACAGATTTATTGTTTCTGGGATGTTGAGTGGATGAAGATGGAGGTGCAGCTGCTGGAGTGGAGCAGGCTGAGTATCGAACGATTAAGAGAGAGCTCTTTAGCAACCGACTTCTCTTTTTCTCATTCTACTAAAAACGAGTTAAATGCAAAAACAGAACATTTCCATGTTCCATTCAAATGCCATTATGTGCAGGGTTGCATGTCATTGCTTTCGTTTTAACATTTTTATTCCCATGTTCACTGCCTCTCTTTCCACCCTACTCTTTCCTCTCCTGCTTGCCTTTGTCCCCTCTGTGTCTCCATGCCGCCCTCCTCTTTCATCCCTTTCTGCTCTCATTCTTCCTGCCTGAAAATACTCTTAGAGCACCATGCTGTCCTTTATGTGCAACTCATAGAAATAGGACATGTAGGATGTGCATCCTTATTACCATCCCTCACTGGGAAGCGTCCATTCTAGTCATTCTGACTCTGTGGTCCAGTTGCTGGGTGGCTGCCAGCCTCTGGTGTGTCTGCTGTGCTCCAGCTCAGAATGCTGCGTTGTTCCCTGTGGAGGCCACTGACATGGCTGGACAACGACACCATTTAAACGCGGCCAAATCTTATATTCCCATCAAGCATCTGCCAGCCATTAGCCTGGTTGGCCAGACAGTTATGTTAGGCAGGGGCAGGTGCAGAGGTGGAGAGGTGGAGGACACATGTTCAGCACAATGGGTGGAATGTGGCACTAACACTTGTAGGGTGACTGACTTAACTCCTACTGGGCTAACCTATAATACAAATGTATGTTAAGGTATAAATAGAATCAGTAGGTATAGATAAAGGTTGTGCCCACCAACTGACATAGGCTGTGCAGAGTGGAGGTGTTTTCAGGTTTGCTAATTCAATAACTGGCATGTATGAACGTTGCATTGAAGTCAAGTTCACTGTGGAAACAAAGAACATTCAAATTCAGCGCGGTTATTTTTATCATATTGGCCTTTTCCTGAGCATTGACTCTAAGTAACAACTGTTGAACTTGACAGCTTGGGATAAACTTAAAAATAAAGAAAAAGATTCAGTTTTAGAAATATTTGAACAAACAGACTTGTTTTTTACATTTCCCAATAGATAATAATATAATAGATATGTTGAAAGATGATATGCTACTTCCAGCCCAGTGTTTTCTGTTGCCATTAGAATGTACTAGTGCTTATATTAGTCTCTTTCTATTACATCTGCTTCTGTGTATTAATTTTTTACATGGTAGAAGAGTATTTTGTGTTGTGCCTGCTACAGTTGGCCACCATTCTTTAAGTTTAGTTTTTACTACCCTAGATTATTTGTTTTAATAGACTTTTAATAGATGTGTTTTAGCAGGCTTTCTACAGACTGTCAAGTAGCTGATGGAATTATAGAATTTATCAGTTTCCCGCCAAAAACGAGCCAATCACATGATGTTCAGTTGCTGCCCTCATCTGTTTCGACCCTGATCCTTTATCTCATCACCTTCTCAGGTTCGTAGCCCAGAATACGATGCGTCTGCAAAAACTTGGAGTGACGCACATCCTCAACATGGCAGAGGGCAACTCCTTCATGCACGTCAACACCAATGCAGATTTCTACAATGGCACGGGCATCTCATACCACGGTATCCAGGCCAACGACACCGAGCAGTTCAACCTCAGTGCCTACTTTGAGGAGGGGGCTGATTTTATTGATAAGGCCCTGGCGCACAATAATGGCAAAGGTGAGTCTTTTTTTACTAGTTGGCTGCTGTTGTGAACTGTGAACGATTTATGTGGTCGTAATATATTGTGCAATTCTTTGCCAAAAAATAAATAAAGCTGAAGTCCTCCAGCTACACTGTATTCTATTCTATTCTATCCTATTCTATTCTTTACTGTTCTATTCTATCTTATCGCATGCATTTTAGAACCCAAAAAGTGTTGAGAATCTGTCTCCAATTTTCAACCCCCTTCAAAGGTAGCGGAGATCAAAGGTGCCTGTCTCACTTCAGTAGCTCCCTCTTTCAAAGTAATTTGTTCCCACCAGTGAAGACATGAAAACAAGCTCCTCTTGTTGCTTGTCTTAAGAACACAGCATTAAAAGAAAACTATTGCATTCCTTTAGGGCACAAGATGCAAGCCATCATTTAATGATGCAATCTCAATATTGTTTCCTTGCTGTGAATCCTAAAGAGAAGGCAGCAGGGAGATAATCCTGAGTATGATGGCCCTGGGCGTCTCAGGCTAAATCTGACACACTCCTGAGCCCTGCTCCATATTCCATTATCAGATCATGTCCCTGGCCGTCAACATTGTCAAGATGTTCTATACATAACACACCTGTAGCGCCGAAGCCCAATTCACCATGTTTTTGTTCCAGCTTAGGTACGTTAAACAGGTGCTACGGAAGTTTTTACTTGTCAGGTTAACAGAATAAAAAAGGTGGAGCTTGTAAATGAACTGATCTCTCTCTCTCATCTTCCCCGTCACTCTGAAACTGCCCACAATCCAATAAAAGGGAAGAATAATACATGGTGTGTGAGTAGATAATTAGATCATGTGTTAACATTTTAACAGTGCACGCACATTGTGCATTATTTGTTTACACTTGCTTCTCATCCCTATCCCCACTACCACCCAAAATCTCTCCTAAAGCTCATACCAAATTTACTCCATGTGTTGACACACCTGAGGGATGCATTTAATAGGTGTCCTGAACCCCGTGTTTTATGGCATGGATTTATTGTCAGCTTTGACACAGAGGAGCAATTATAAAGCATCTTAATTCCCAGGCAATTTGGCAAAGGCGCCCCAACACCAGTGGTAAATCAGGAGTGAAGGTCCTCTGTAATGAGGAGCAGAGGAGAGCAGTGGAGGAGGGAGGAGGGGCGAGAGGGAAGGAGGGTGGGAGGTGGAGGACAAGAAAGAGGAGAGAGTGTGAAAAGGGCAGGAGAAGAGAGGCGGAGGATCTCTGTAATGAGAAACTTTATGCCGCAGCACTGACCCTGCACACAGCACTGTGTCCTGACATTGTGCTAGTCTATCTGTAACATTATCTGTGACATTTTGTGACCCGTGGCTCCAAGCTCTGAAAAGGTCATAGGTCAGGGTCTTAATGAGGAATTACATCATTGCAGTGCTCCACTTACTCTATCAAAGTGAAGATGGGAGGTTATGTAAGTGTCCACAAAACGCTTTCTGTACACTGCCATATAAATAGTACGCAGCTGAAATACAAACCAAATATCAGCACATTCAACCAATTTAATAGTCATACCAATCAATTCAATAAATTGGAAGTGGAGCAACAGACTTTATATTAAAATATTAAGAACAACAATATTGACAGTCGGCAAAGTGATTAATACTATAAAAACATCAGCATCTGTTGTTATGCATGAAGTGTTGCTTATTTTTATTTTTTCTGTATCAAACTGCACAGTGTAAAACTAGAATATTCAAAACCATTCACATATTCACATAATATAATACATTCAAACCTACTGAAACCTCAAATCTAACACATGTCCAGTATCACATTGTTTTCTGTGATTTTACCAATTTTACCATTGTGTCATCACACAATATCTTGTTTTTTTATTGTTTTTTTTTATTCCTCTAATGATTTTGAGTAATTTCCTAAAAAACAAATGTATATTCAGCATGCTGAAACAGCCCGACATTTTAGTGGTTCCAAAAGGGAAAGTTTAAGTTATTTTGTGTGCAAGTAAGAAGTAACAAGTGGGATTGAGTGTATGCAAAGCAGTGAGGGAATGACTGGATAAGCATATGAGGGGATCCAAGAGCAAACAAGTCAGAGAATGAGTGTGTGATTAAGGAAGTGGATGAGAAAACTAGCAACTGAGTAAGTGAATGAGTGAATCAGTGTGAACCAATCTGAGAGAAAATGAGTGAAAGAGCGAATAAGTAAGGTGAGTGAATGGGTGAAGTGATGAGTCAGATCCTGTGTATCTAACAAGAGGATACAGTAGGATCAGCATTGATCGGTGGCAGGCAGGATGATTGGGTATTGAAGAGAGGAGGAAAGAGTAGATAGAATATAGGGGATAGTAGGGGAGGAAAGAGAGCAGGGAGGAGATGAAAGGAAAGGGCGGGTGAATGACAAGGAGGGAAGGAGAGGAAAGAGTGGGAAGGAGAGAGGGATGGAGTAGTGGGAGAGGAGATATGAGAAGAGGATAATAGAGCAGAGGACAGAGGGAGAGGAGGGGTGGGACAGGCGTCGGGTTTCAAACGTGCTGCAGAATCCGCAGATCTGACCTGAGCCCGGTACATCGGCTGCTCTGTGAAAGTTGGCAAGGTGAATTCCTCCTGGGGCTTCGGCTAGTCGG
This sequence comes from Holocentrus rufus, assembly GCA_900302615.1. NCBI lineage: Eukaryota > Metazoa > Chordata > Actinopteri > Holocentriformes > Holocentridae > Holocentrus > Holocentrus rufus. Next base: position 21,924 of record OMLF01021252.1, on the reverse strand, counting down.
TAATGAAAGTACGAGTTGGGGGAGAGGCAGGTGTGAGAAGACACGTGCGCACACACTGATGTGCACAGGCGAAGTGATGCAGCACAAAGAAACCGCGTTTTTTGTAGTGCTAAAGCATCCCACATGTTCATCTTTGCCTTTCTTTGTTGTTCATCATTAGCACACACATGCACAGACATGCACAAAGAGCGCAGGTTGTGGGGACTGAGCAGGGTGTGGGCTTGTTGCAGTGAAGATGATTGACTTTGCCTAGTCTGCGGCAGAGGTCAGGCAGCGTATTTGCATCTTCTGGCAGAGAAGATGCTTCGCTCGGCAAATTTGGTCACGGCAGATGTTCCCCTAACCCTTTCTCCTCTCCTTTGTTTTTATTGTTTCTTTGTGTTTTTTTTCTTTCTCTCTTTCTTCCTTCCTTTATTTCTTTGTTCTGTTCTTTCATCCTTCCTTCTCTCCACCTTTGTTCCTCAGCCACAATCTTAAAGTGAAAATCCACCATTAAGCAGAAATACGATGCAATGTTTTTCACATCATTGTGGACAGATTTGCTTACACCAACAGGTCAATCCTATAAGTAGAAACAAATTCAAGCCTATAATGTATAATGTCATCATTAATTGATCTGTGCAAATAGAATAAACATGCAAATTATGTTTAAGGTCTATTCTTTAGACTGCATTATTCCAAAGACTTAATACTAGCAGGCTGAGAGTTTGATGAAGCCGACTCCACAAGTGTGGCACAAATTACATTAGTGTGTCTGATATCTGAGTCATGCTGAAAGGTCACACATACATATTTAGTGTTAGCTGGGCTGGTAATTGCCTTTAGTAACTTAATAGTAACTTAATAACTCAAGTAATTAAGTAGGTAAATTCAGAAAGAGTGATACATTTTCTTAAGCTTTTAAACATACATGTCAAAGGTATTTAAAGGACAATCCCAGTTTTTGTCAGCTATATTGTCGGTTTTTTCCATCATGGCTAATGGTTCAGATAATTTTACACAATGTGCATTTGCATCACAATGAGCATCACACAAGTCAAGTTTATCCATTTCTTTAAGTTGTAAGTGAAAACTAATGTGAAATCTGAAACGTATTATATTTATAAAACTAAAACTGTTCTGTTGGATCAGTGGAACTGGATACATACTACCATAACTACTAGTAGCACGCGCACGTTTTTTTTTTTTTTTGCATGAAATGCATGACAACTGAATAGAGATTATTGTTTATTTTATTGCTGCAACTCATAAAAAAATGTACTCATCTCCGTGGATTGTCAGCCACACACCTGTAAGAAGGTCAACAAAACAAAATTGTGTACGCGCCATACTAGCTGTCCGTACCGGCTCCGGCAGGCTTGCGTCTCAGCTGCATCTCTCGGGCGTAACCGCAACCTGAATCGTTTATTTACGCTTCAAGTTTATTTTTTTCGACAATACACACGTAAACATGAGGTGATGCCCAACAAAAAGGGGCTGAATTGAATAATTTATCCACATTTTTCAGCCTAGGGTATTTGTTATTTCAAACTCTATCTACACTCATCATGTTTTGGGAGCCTATTTGTCAGTCCTATGTAGCCATAGGCTGTATAATATGGGCCAAAATTTGAAAATACTTTATTTACGCCATTAGATTCAGTGTAAATTGTCAATCATATGCATCAGGGTTGATGGAAAAATAGATCAGGCATACCCACACATATCAAAGGAAAACTGCACACTACACAGAAACGCTGGCTGCTCAGATTTACGCACTGAACTCCAGTGTCGCATGAACGCTGTGACCCAGGCCGACAAAAACGAATCGCCCTTTTGATAACATTTTCATCTTATTAAGTGCTTATGTCTCTTTGGAATATAGAAGAGCTCAAAAGGCCTTAAACTCTAACAAAACGTTACAAATTAACTGTTGTTAATGTGTTACATTGTACAACATCAACATTTACAGCATTGATGTCATGTTAAAGTATAAAACTGATACCGGTGTAATGATTATTTTCCGTGATAAAAATAAATTAATAAATAAAAAAATACGATCTTACCCTCCAGGCACAACTCACTGGTCTGAGATCAGATAAATGTAGAATTTGAGATGCACAGTATACCAATCTGATACTTGGTTTTTAATGATTTTTGTGCATGTGTTAAGCCTTAGCCTTATACCCAGCTTTATACTCACTGTCCCATTTCTCTCCCTGTGTCCTCTAGGGAAGGTGTATGTACACTGCAGAGAAGGCTACAGCCGCTCGCCCACTATGGTTATTGCTTACCTCATGCTGCGCCACAAAATGGACGCTCGAGCAGCGGTGGCCACTGTGAGGCATAAGAGGGAGATTGGTCCTAATGACGGCTTCCTTCGCCAACTGTGCCAACTTAATGAGAAGCTGGCAAAGGAGGGCAAGCTGAACGGGGAGGTGGGCAAACTAAAGACCAAATGAAAATAGGAGAGGCATAGAGATTAAGAGACCCTGTACCCTTTCTCCTCCCATCATGCCTTTCACAGGTTTCAGCTGCTCTCTTAAGACTGACCCCACCCTGACCAAACCAGCACACATCTGACACACCAGGGGTATTATGAAACACACATACACATACAGTAAATCGATCTAATATGGATTTCTTTCCCACACTTACAGTCTCAAACATGTGCTTGCATACACACACACATCTACCATCCATTTTTGTTTTTTTTAATCTTCAGTCCCCTCTGTCACTGCTGTAAGGGTTTATAAGGGTACATCTGTCAGCCCTCGGCCTGCTTCTTGTGAGAGTGTGATCTCTGTGGCTCAAAAAGGAAGCCTCATCCCCTTTTCTAACTCCATTCCACACAGACAAGCAGGCATCACACTGCTTGTAGGTACCCCGAATGCTCCGAATCTCCATCAATATCATATCTGACCTGAGCTACTTACAAAGCCTTCCCTCGGTTCCCACAGATTGAGAATGTGAATCTTGTGCTCCAGTTTCCGAGCGTGCAAGTCCTAAACAGTGGTGAAAAATAGTAGATTATAGCACAATCATTCCATAGTTTTCCACTGCCGGGAATGTCATGAGATATCAGTGATGTCACCGCCAGAAGGAGTGTTCCCAAAATTTCCAAGGATAGCATGACAGGCCACTTTCTACATGTTGCATTCAATATTTGGGATATAAACGCTGAAATCCACTTTTGAAAAATATGTCACTATGGTGATATGAGTGTATTTGCTGTGGTTGGAGGCCCTCTCCATACTCAAAACAGAGCTGTTACACTGTAAACCAGATTAATCATCCACTGACGCTCTAGTCCAATCTCAGATACACACAGCAACAGATTAGCTAGTGCTACATGGAAAATAATCTTTGGACAACCTGAAATAAAATATACAGTGCTAACAGCATGCAGCGTTTGCTGTAGTGTTTCACCATGGAGCGACAACATGCTGAACGTTTTGGATTTCAGTGTTTAGTCCCAAATATTGAAACACTTATAGCCAAATGGGTCACTTTATAAGACACAACAAAGAAACAGAACAAAATAAGTGAGATGACATAACGGAAATCACATAAACAGAAAGAACAGGAAAACAGGAAGTCCTGTAAAAAGGGATTGGATGGAGAAAAAAGTCAAACATTCCATGAAATTACGGAGGATGGTTCCCAGAGTTTTGTTAGACCACTCATATCCTTCGAATCCTTAATCCCGTATCTTCTAGTTACAAGGGCGGATGTTATATGCACAAACAAGTTACCACTTGTTCACACTCTAGCTCTATGTAGCATTTCCATTGCCCCCCTCGACTCTGACCTGGTTTTAGCAGTTCAATGCATCACCAGGGACGGATGCCACCTGTTTTCAGTACAAAGAACAATACACAGTCATTGTACCAGAATGTTTTCCACTGCCAGTTCCCTGACACAGACATTCAGCCAGTTTCCAACACTACTTTTTCATCAAAACAATTTGTCTGAGGCCCATACACAACACAACATCACTTGTCTTAGTCCAGTGTGTGTGTTCTACAGTTATGTGCTATGCCTGGCTAATGGACACACAGGGTCAAATCACAAGGCCTTTTTTGTTTGTCTTTATTAGTACATTGCAATATATGTCAATACCCCCATTAACCCTTTTATTTAGAATGTAATCAAATCTAAATATGCCAATGTTGTATTTCCCATAATGCACTACAAGACTCTAGTTACATATAGGCAATGGTAGTTCATCAATGACACTTATTTATTACTGGGTATATAACTGTATACTATTCTTAGTGCCAGAAGGGACATTGTGGAGTGCTTTAAAAACCCGTACAAGATAGAGAAAGAGAGACAGAACTGTTTTGGAAACAAACTCCCTTGGAAGTGGAACTGGGAGGACGAGAGAGAGCGTGGAGACAGAGTGAGACAAAGAGGGAGAGATGGAAAGTCAGAACTGTTTAGCTGGAATACCACCAGCACCACTTCAATGTACACACTGCACACAGTATAGAGCGATGGTAGTTCAGCCACTATGTCCCACATGTCAAATTGCATAATGTTCAAATTCATGCTAACGTGCCCCAGGCGTGTTAGCATGAATAGAAGGGGATAGCTGTCTCACTGGCCAAGAAAATGAAACAGTTCAGCTAGGTTGTCTCACCTCATTAATGGCACTATTTATTCCTCCTTTGATATAGCTCTATACATATGAATATATACTTGTATATATACATATTTAAGTGTTGACATATATGAATGTATGAGCAATGTGTCTATAATGTGTAGGTATTGTTAGTACATGTCTTAGTCCTTATATATCAACCATATTATATTTGTATATGACATCAAGGGTTAATCAACTGTTGCACAGCTCTTATGTCATTGACTTTTCTTTTCCACAGTGTATTTACATGCACATTAATATTCCAATATCATTTGAAACATTTAAGTATGAGGTGCATGTAAAATGCCATCTTCTGTTTGCAATAACCTGGATTATTTCATATACCAATTATTAGAAATGTCATTATGGTAACAAGCATATGCCAATATTAGCTGGGATACTGAGGCATGTAGGCATCTTATCTTGTTTACTGCTGGTTTTTGCAATCTGTAAGTTCAATTTCTATTGCGTTTCTTGGAATATTCTGTTTATTCATATATACAGGAAGAATCAGGAACAGCATATGAGGATGCGTATAAATTAACCTGCGAATGACCAGACTATAGCTGGGATGTGAGCCAGCATCTGGAATACTGCATGCATGTCAACACATTGAAGGATATACTCACCCCTTCACCTCTTCATATGGTGCATTAAAACCTTTCTTTCTTTCTTTTTCTTTCTTTCTTTCAATCTTTCTTTCTTTCTTTCTTTCTGGCTATTTTCCATTCCACCTTTTATCATGTAATCATGCTCTTGATGTGGAATTGTTTTTTGTTTTTTTTGCATATAGAAGTGATTGTGTTCACATTGGGATTGGAATTCTATATAATGTGTATGTAATCCAGCCACACTGTGCATACAAGCAATGTAAAGAGGTGGAGAGGGAGAGTGGGAAAAAGTAACCCAGAGACATAAGTAAATACAGCCAAAGGTCATGAGTTCACACAGCAGTGTGAACTCACGAAGTGTGATCTTTAGTGTATGATCTCAAAAATTGCATTGAAATGCCAAGTGTTGCCGTAGACTTTGACGCATTATTGGCTTGGAGGAAAAGTCAGAGAAGGTAATATTATCACAGGGAGTTGGATTCGAGGGTAGTGCATCGTAAACTGTTGTTGAGTGAGAACAGGAGTGCAGTTGTGATGGCTCTCATGGGAGATGTTGCAAACTTGCACTGTGTAAGTGACATACTGCTGAGTCTGGGTCCCAGTGATGGTCTCAGTCCTAGTTTATATACTGTTTTTTTTTTTTCCCCGATCCACTCTGAGCCCTCTGTTTTGTACTCATGCAACTTAAAGTGAGTAAAACATCCACTTGAATACGTTTCAGACATACACAGATATACACTTTATTTCACACAACTTGCAAGCAGTGCTTTCCCTTTGGGAATTTCTAAAGTGTATGGTAAGATAAATCAAGTGTTCAAATATTTGAGACCGTTTTCAAGTATAGTTTGGTACAGGTTTGCTGTAGTCTGTTCAGACCACCTCACCATGAATCCAAAGCCACACTTAACTGCACAACAGCGAGGTTTGCCCAACAAAATAAATTGTACAGCAAACACAAAGGTATATCCATGCACACCATGAAACATTCCTGTAGAAGGAAAGCACCTAGAATTACTGCACATCCAACCCTAAGAATACACTGTAGTGTAGATACGGAGAGAGACAGCGATTATACCGTTGTGCCCTCATACAACTACACCATTCACCAAAATTCTCTGTGCCAAGTGATCTACTATACAGAAGCCATTTACAAATGTTTATGATTGGCTTTATAGTCACATGAATGCTCTGGAAGTTTTCTCATTCAAATATTTGTGTCTGCTCTGCAAGAAAGTCCTCTGAGTTTACAAAAGGCAACAATTCAGTTCAATATTTGTTTGAATGATACTGTATGTCTTTAATTACGCCTCGGTGTGTAAATTGCTACTGAAAGTTACTGTTTTTCAAGGGAGGTAAATTCTCTCCTTAGCTCAGAATGAGGGCATGTACTTCAAAGCATCAACTGCCTACACCAACCTGTTTATTGATTAGATTATTGGGTTTTTTGTTTATGTGCCTCAAGGCTAACATAACTCTTCCCAGAATGGGGCTGAGAAATAGATGAAAGTAGTTCAGTGGTAGAAATAATCTGTTATGCATGTATTGTGCACTACTTGCCACTATTCTTTCTCAGATTTTGTACAGTAGAGTTGGACAGGTGTATTGTGACACCAGGAGCATCTCTCTCAAACACCTGAATGCCAGATCATTCTTACTACATTCTGGTGGTTGAAAGGAGAAACAAATTTAAAAAATTTTTCAAAGTATTTCTTCCTGCGGCAGAGCAATGATGCAGCAGAGCAAGCATAAAAAGTTAACTTCAACATGGCTACACCCGTATATCAGTTGGCGCATCCTTTTATGCATTCAATAACAAAGATACACTGCCATCTGCTGTTGTAGATTTGCATTTTCTGTCTAAGGTGACTAAAATGTCTCATTATGGCCTTATGAGACATTTTTTGTCTGGAATGTGAAACACTGTAGAGTCAATAGCAAACCTATTATTATTATTATTATTATTATTATTATTGGATTGTTTTTTGTTTTGTTTTTCATTGTACCAGCATCATTTTGTGGGTTCTGCTCATGGTACAGTATGTGATATATTGTCAAGAATGTCAAATGTGACCTGCCATAAATGTATATTGTTATATATACTGAGTATGTAACACGCACTAAGGCTATTGTGAATTGCTGCATTTTACCGTCATAACTAGCCTACTATATAGATAGGGTATTGTCTGAATATCAGATCTATAGTTAGATCTAGTGTTGAAATTGCAACAAAACATTCCTTTTTATTGCTTTTCCTCCTAGTATTGTTTGGTCCCGTTGCAAGGACTTTAATCTATGATTTGTTTATAGGTTGATTATTTTGCTATACTAATAAAGAATGCTCTTTTTGTAAAAGTAGGAAATTCTGAGAAGTGTCCCCATGAAAGTGTGATTGTGACCCACTTCTCCCTCTTTACTATTTAGCCAGCGATGCCATTATCCATGTTGTTTTTAGATGAGTCATTAACAGTAGTAGTTAGAGCTGGAAGTAATGACAGGTAATTCCAGAAAATTACATTAAATTGACCCACATCATTTATTTGGATTTTGGTTATGGTGCTCATTCATTGTGCTATATGGCAAAATCCAACCACCAATTAGACAAAAGCAAACCATGATAAATATTTGTAACGATACTATTTGGCCCTTCTGTCACTGACAACTGACATTTGACATCATAGCAACTTATCTGGCTGATGTGACTTATCTTAACTGTGCATTACTACAGTAAATCTCATACGCCTGGTATGCTAAGAAGGTTAATACAAATACATGGAACTATTTAAAGATACTATTTGGCCTAGGTAAGGCACTGACACCAGACCTTTCATCCTCATCCTCTCCTGTACAGATTTTTGGCTTATAGCAGGAGTTTTAGCACAATTGAGCCCACTGCCTCACTTCTCTTGGACTCCTCACGACAGTCAACTTCTCACATTGTCACATAGTTGCACTGATGATCATGTAGAGATGTCATTGAGAACACTGTTGTGATGTTGTCACATTGTGAATTGGCTGCTTAGAGGTTTTCCAACTATATATTTGTCACCGCCAGTGAAAAGGTCAAAGAAATGCATCATAACAGTAACAACACAGCATCCCACCCAAAGCCTTACAGTGAAGATTGATTCTTTGGATCTGTATTTGATTTTGTGTATCTCACCTCACACAATAGGAAGGGGCAGTCCCCTTGCAGATGGAGACACTGTTTGTCGAAGTGCACTTGATTTTAAATTGCAATGTTGTTTTTCTTAACTTGATGAAGTCCTTCTTTCTTATGTTTAAGAATAAATGGCTAAGATATTAACTTCATGTGATGAGTGGCTTTTTTATTTTATTTATTTATTTTAGACTCATGAAAATAGACATGATGCATGTTAATGCCCTGATAGGAACAGAGATGAGAATCATTAATATCTCTTTAATAACTATGCAACAATTTTGATATGAGATTACTCGATATGAGATCGATATGAGAATGCTAAATACTACGATATCCTTATGCAATATTCTTATCACTGTTTTTCATCTCCTGGATAGCCAGACAGGAGATTCTCCAAAAACATCCTTGCAACCACGTAGTACACCATGTCAGCCACTTATAAATACCCTAGCAAACATTTAGTGCACCATAGCAACCA
>OMLF01021252.1:0-12378 GCA_900302615.1 Holocentrus rufus | reverse complement strand
CCTTATGCAATATTCTTATCACTGTTTTTCATCTCCTGGATAGCCAGACAGGAGATTCTCCAAAAACATCCTTGCAACCACGTAGTACACCATGTCAGCCACTTATAAATACCCTAGCAACCATTTATTGCACCACAGCAACTACATAAAACCCACTAGCAACCACCTAGAAGTCCCAATCAACAATATACATCTTAGCAACCACCTTGAACACTGTCTCAGATAGCTATTCTAATGGGGACAGCACTCACCACAATCAATGGAGCTCTTCTTTTGGTCAGTTTCCACAGCTCCATGAATAAACCGTCTACAGCCAGCTAATTGAGAGGAGACAGGCTGTCAGGAAGCTATGCTATTCCCACAACATTGACATTGACACTGACATATTAGAGGACAGTCTGCGGGATGCACAGGAAAGATTGCCCGTGCCAAGAATCATTTATTTAGTCTGCCACCAGAGAGGACCGACATCATGTGCAACAGCTTCCAGTCTCTGTTCCACAGTTGGCTGCTCAATCTGTGAGTTTTATCAGGAATGTTGTTGTTGTTTTGACAGACAGGACAGGGTGAGCAGAACAACTTTTTATACTTTATAGTTGGAAGTAGTTATTGCCATATCAATTGCAATTTAGAGGACCATGTTTTAGTGAAGCTTGTTAAAATAGACAAAATTTTAACATTCAACAATAGCAGTTACACATACATGTATACATCCATACTACAGTAGAAAAGTAACCACATATTTCACCTCATTCCTAAAGGACAGTGCTAAATAAGGTGTAAGTGCTCGGACAGGTAGTGACCAGTCTCTGTAAACTGTGACCACTAGATGGAGGCAAACTCCTGTTTAAGATCTCCTGTTAAGCTGAGAATGAGTGATGGGGACAAATGAGAAAAATAGAGCAAAGGAGACAGGAGATGGAGGTCAGAGAAAGGATGACATCAAGAGAGACAGAAACAGAGGAAGAGAAAGCTTTCCAAGTCTCCAAGTTTTGATGCAAATGCTGTTTTATGTTTCACAAGACAGACACACCTAGGCCTGGGGATGGACCATTCAGACATCATGACGTCCAGCAGGGCTTTTGAAAAGGCTTAAGTCAATTGTGGTCTTCTCTCTCCACAGCCCCTTGCACAGCAATTACTGCAGACCAGCTGTGTGGTCCCTTAGGGGCCCCAGTGACCCAGGGCCCTCCTCCCTACTTTGGCTGAATTCACATTATAGCTCATAGTGAAGTTTTTCAATCTATGTGGCATGGATGCGATCATTTCAATGCTGTTGAAGCACAGAAAACACCAACAGAATTAGATTTTTTTGTTATTCACAGTAGCAATGAAAGGGCCGGATCAGTGCGGCTTGTTATACAGATTGTGTGATTTCCCATAAGTCTGTGTCCATGATGTCTGATGGAGAAATAGCCCAGGGACGGCAGCCAGGAGGGAGAATCCAGGGTCAGGAAGTAGCCTGAGTAAAATGGAGGGATTACGTGTTGAAACAGGTTATGGGTCCCGCTCTGACACTTATTTGAAGAAATCCAGAATGCTTGTTTCCGGGATCTCATCAATAACAGAGCTGGACGCAGTGTGATGAAGTGTCATTTATTTCAGCTATGCAGCAGCGGTTTTTGCTGTATATCTGTGTGGAAATGTTTATAGCAAAGGCAGGAATCAAAGCAGACAGGTTCCTGCAAAGGGAATGTGCTCTTTTGACGATGTAGTCAGATAACTCGGTCCCTCTGTTTGGATGAAGTGACACTTGGATTTGTGGCATTAAGAGAGGGCAATTTAGAATTCAAGACAGATTTTTAAGTCCAAAACTGGTTCTGATGTGTAAGAGGTTATCATATTTCAAATAAATGAAAATTATAGTGTTTCAGTTGAAATATTACTTCTGTATTGCAGTTGTGTAAAGTATGAGCAGTGCATGGATTTTTTTTTTTCCCTAAAGGCTTGTTCAAGGATGAAAGAGCGTCAAGTGAATCATTGTCTTGCTCATACCAGGTCTCATATGACCTCAGAGTCACTCATCACTTTTCAATGGAATTGTTGGAAACTTGTTATGTTTAATACTTGTTTATAGGGGAAATGATTCAATGGTGAGAAACAGGATATCCAATCAGTTGCACAGGGTTAAGATATTTTTGGCTCTGATATGTGAGCCCAGGACCAAAATTTCTCCCCCCATAATTTCACCAAATAAAGTTATCAGTTGCCTTTGAAACTTTTATTACCAGTTGACTCATTTATCCCCTTTCCCTTAGGGTTTATAAAATCAAAATACCAGACAGTTGATTTCCAAGAGTCACTAGCATTTTTCATTTTACCCACATGTTTGGGTTCATCAAATTGCTTAAAAATATGATTATAGTCCTTAAATATGCTTGCATGTAATTCCTTACAGCTTTTTTGTGTACAGGCCTTTCAGCTTTCATCTTTGTCCTCTTTTTAATGGCTTTATCAAATAGAAAGCACATGATGCTCTCTTTAAATCCTCATCCTAATATCCCACATTCACATCACAGAAACAGAAGACTGTGAGGGTGGAAAGGCAGGAGGGTGAAGAGGGAGAAATGCACATCTGTGGCGCAGCACTAATTATTAGGAAATATTGAGAACAAGAGAGAGAGAGGGAGAGCGAGAGAACGGGCTTTGGAATGGGACGGTTCTCAGATCCGCTTCCAAGTGCCTGTGCCCGTGGTGGTGTTCCTCGTTTCATCTCCTTCTGCTCTGTTGTTTTACAGCACTCGCTGTGCTGTATGTGAATCCTGTGGGTCTTTGTTGAGAGTCTATGCACACACACACACACACACACACACGTATTGTCAATAAAAAGCTGCCATGTCAGGCCAGACAATAGATAGTTAACAAGAGCTTTGAGACCACCTCCCTGATTCTTTTGAAACAGAGAGATGGATGAGAACTTTTATTTCTCTGTGTTGTTCACTTCAGGATTAGTTTGGAGGACACTCTGTTATTTTCCCCTGTCGGCACAACTTAATATGTGTTGGGAAATAAGACATATACTCAGTAATAAGGATGGAAAACACTTCATAGGAAACCCCTGATTATTGTGGAAGAATAATGATGTACTAAACTTATCCACAAACAAAAACATCCTGATATAAAAGTGGCTGAGTTGTGGTTGTAGGATAGCAGTTGCTAGTCGTGGAATGTAGTAGTGACATTGTTGCTACATGGCTTGTTTTCAGCTTAAAAACTGATTTTGTTGCTGACATGGTTGCGGACGACTGTACATCATCAACCCATTTTATCACTGGAAGTAGCATACTGGGCTACCCATTTGCCATTAAAACCACAGCAGTCTTAAACAGTGGGATGCACGTGCAATATCGATAGCAATTGGAAGTATTCTCCTAAATGCAACCTTAAAATGATCTGTTTATTAAAAGCAGTTGCAAATGCCATATAGTTAAGTTTGTGCGGTTCTAGACTCTATGAGTTGGTGGTGTTTCTCTGATGTTGTGGCTGTTCTTTAATAGAAATTGTATTGAGTCAATTGTTCTATCAACCACACACAACTAATCAAGCTTAATTATACGTTAAGAGGCTCATCTGACACAGTATGAATAATTGAGTCTTCTCAGCCCATCCAAAAAGCATGCTTACCCAAGGCAAATGCTTACATGTTTATGGAGGAGCTGAATGAACATCCTGTTCATGATAAATCATACAGGCATTGTAAAACATGGATTAATTCATATATCATATGTGCATGTAACTGCAGAATACATACAGTGTATTCTCATATCACACTCACTGACATTGTGACAGGGCTCTCGTGTGCGGAAAGAACCTTGTTTTTGTAGGAAGCAGTCCTAACATCATATGTATAACATAACAATGAGGGGTTCGTTGCAATATACTCTCCGCTGTACCATGACTGTGACCATATCTACAATGCATCAACATCTGCTGTCACAACTAACCCACGAGAGGCCACATTTCATGAAAAGGTGGTGGAAAACAGACTTTCTGCTCAAGCTGTTTCTGTCAGTTATTTTTTCGCACTACCTACCTCTGCATTGGTTAAGAAAGGCTGGGCTTTCTCAGGAAGCTGCACAGTGGGTGGGCTTTGAATCGACAGCTAACTACAGCACCTTCATATGACAGGCTGAGGCATGACCTCTTTAAATACCCCGTCTTATAATTAGCCTTTATTGGATTAGATACAAGAACCGTGGATTATTTTCACATGCTTGTTATCTTGTTTTATTAATCTTGTAAAAAGCAAACTTGTGAGTGATTTTCTGAGGCCTGAAAATAACCATCTCTATATACAGGGAGCTGGTGTGAACTCTCAGCAGCAGCGGAGCCTGTTTGTACTTTCATGCTTAATTAGCACACCTTGCAAAGTATTCTGGGAGATTTTGACATTCAGGAAGAATGTGCAACGCTTGCGCTGAAGCAGCACCAGATATTTCATTCACCACCTACATATATAACAGCACCCTTTGTCTGACATTTTCACCAGTGGGGCTTTTGTGGGAATTTTTTTTTTCGCCTGCAAATACACTTGTCAGTCAGTATTTGGCACCTGATACTGTAACACTGAAAAAGCCATAATCGACATTACAACATACATACATGGAGACTGAATGTCTGTACAAAGTGAAGTCAAAGAGTAAAAGGTATCTGGTTGATTTTTTAATGAAATATATAATCAGTGTGTGATTATTGCAAAAACAAAACAAACAAACATCCAATTACAATGTAATCATGAAACCATGGTTACAAACTCTGTTGCTATTACAACACATGATGTGATGAGATGTTACACTGTACACAAACCACAGGCGGCACTGAGGTCCATAGGACTATAGGAAAACTATGAAATATGGCCTTTTTGGGGACGCTGCAAATTTGGGACCCCCAGAATGATCCCATTCCTTCCTCTCAAATTAGTGAAGCTTGGTGTATAAACAAATATGATATTAATGCCTTGCAACTGGCTCACAAATGTCTGCACTGTATATGGTAATTATACAGTATGTATATATTATTGTAGGTCAGGGAGGGGTGTCCTATAATAAAGACTTTAAGAAGGCTTCATTATATCAAGCCTGCAAAGTCTTTATAAAAAGGGACCGGAGACAAAGACTCCTCCCTCTGCCTCGTGTCAGCCGCAGTCCTCACTAAACTCTTTCCAAGCTGCAAAACATCTACAGACATTTTTGTGTCACTTCTGTTTAATAGCATGCAGTGTAGAGTGAAAGGGAGGATGTGTGTGACTGGGGATAAGTTGCAAATCAAGTTAGATCCTTAGCCACCGGGATGTCACTGCCCTTCTTCAAAATATCATCTCTACTACCACCATCGCCAGCTAAGTCTTCTACCCATTATAATACACACATAGAGAGACTGTCAATCCATTAATAAAATCATATGGATACATGTGGGGACCAGCCGGCCTGCATATGTAAGAGGCAACGGTGCTTCCTTCTCACTGCAGAGGGGTTAAAGAAACATTGCATGCATATAATTTATGGCTGATGTATAATGCACTCTTATAAAACTACAGCTACCAACTTATGTTTTACATCTTATGATCAATGGCCCAATGGGGAAATTCTGCTTTTGTCCTGTGCTTGCAGTGCAGAGCCAGTGAGCTTGTGGCACTCCTGAAGCAGGCACTGGTTAAGTATATTTGACTAGCATGACCACACTCGGCATCAAACCTAAGCTGCTCTGTTTGGAGGACGATCAGCCTGCCTCCAAATATGTCCGTCTGAGGCCCACACTTGTAAGTGTGGGGTCCGTATACTCTATAACATGTTATTCTAGAGTCATATTTCATTACATCACATCCAGCCACCATGTGAGAGAGAGAGAGCGGTGTATTATGTAAAAAAAAAAAGGCTACTGCAGTGGTTTTGAGTCCTGGTATTTAGGACCCAGAGCCCTGCTGGTTTTCGTTCTAGCCTGCTGCTGATTTACACTTGGGCTGGTGAATGCGGTCAACTGCAATTTACTACCTGGTATGAGAGAAGAACAGCGGTGCTCTGGGTTCTAAGGACTAGAATTGAGGATCGGGACTGAAATATTCAATGTGTGTGTGTTTGTGTGTGTGTGTGTAAGAGAGAGAGAGAGAGAGACAGCAAGATAGTGAGTGAGAGAATGAGAGACAGGGAGAAGGACAGAGAGAGAAAGAAGGTTTAATTTTGTGAAGTGAATCATTTGCTGTGTAGTTTCTCTTACATCTAAGAATAGCACCTGCGGCTGGCTGGTAGGCTGTGTGGTGGTGGTGAGCGGTGTGCTGGGAGGCCCGGGGTGGTTAGCACACAGCCTAGTGTGGTCTATGAGGTCCAGCCAGGCTCTCCAAGCCAACCACAGCTCCAGTTCCCACAGTTCCTACTACTTGGCTGCAAGTCTGTATCAATGGGCATACTTTCTATTTCAATGATTGCTCTCTGAAAAGCTGTGAGACAACAATGGAAATGGCTTGGGTCTGATTTATAACAGCCAGGGCTCAATCTCCTGCTTTCCTGTGTGGAAACCACATGAAACGGCCGAACCCAGGAAAATTCCTCTTTGGACTTCGAGGCTTATCATGCCTCAGCCAGAGCTACTCTGGAGTATTCACCTCCCAATGACCCCGTCTTCTACTGAGAAACACATTCTAACTGCCAACAGATAAACACTAAATGCACCTAGGAAGCACTGGAGGCTCAGCAGGCTAAGGCAAATAGCGAATTCTTGCAACGTCATGCATAGCATAGAGCAGCGATGGGGTGTGAGCCAGTATGTTAAAAGCTGTGTTCTGGATTGGAAAATGCCTCAAGACAGGGTGTTACTTCATGTCCATGCAATGCTATACAGCTGTAGAGTGATTAAAAAAAATAATAATTTTGTGACAATGCACAGATATGGTTCACAAAAAGCTGTGTGTATATGAACAGTTAAATCAGTTGTTTGGGCTTGGTGGAAAGTCAAAAGTAGCTCTGGAAGACTCAGCGCTGTGAGATATACAAACTGATACAGAGCAGAGCCACAGTTGATATTGAAATGCTTTCAAATATTTCCAGCGTCTATGCAAAGCAATTGATCAACAATACAGTCTTCTTTGTAGTCAATGACAATTTTTATATTCTTTTCACATGTTCAAATCATGATTTCGCTCAAACTGGATTCTGAAAATGCATGCACAACAATGCATTTGCTTTGGATTTAGGGAATTTATCACTTTAGGATTGATAAGGAGAATGTGTGCAGGGTCAAGAGGTTAAATGTTGACATTGGCCAAAGATCAAAAATACCTTTGGATAATGTTAAGGTTAAAAGTGGGTCAACATGAGACATTTGGCTGCAATGAACCGACACTCATGACTTTACATTTGGCTGAAGAAAACAATTGCCTCACTGTGGGGCTTGTGCTGGTGACCTCTTGAGCCAGAAGCAATGCTTTATGCAGTTCTCCTCAGCCTACTTGCATATGCATGCAGCACACAACCTAGCTTACTTGCTGTTTCAGTTTGCTGCCGAACCTCATGCCAGGTGAAATGTTTCATACAGATCTGTGCAATGGACAGTGCCGTGACTTCAGGTTTCGTGAGACAACAGAGATGTGTCGTGTTTGTCCATGCTGTGCTAGAGTCGTGTCAGATTCCAACCTCCTTTCTTTGTTTTGTGAGCAACCAAGTAAGCCATTTATGACTTGGACAGCTTTAGTACTATTTCCTCCCATCTCCGGCAGGAATAGTGTAGCAGCCCAAAATAATGTGCAACTTTAATGATTGTTGTGGGGAAACTTCGTTACCGCAGCAGCAAATAACATGACACAGGTGAGTTATACTGCAGCGACCATATTGGATATATTACAGCAAAACAGCATATTTTAATCTTATAAATACATCACTGCTGTTTCTGCTACCTTGAATGTATCTCTTTTTATGCTGATGTATTTAGGTTTTTGCACTGGTGTTTACAGTGTTGTTGTTTTTTTTATATAAATTAACAGCATATATGCAGGCTGAAGCTCCTTCTTAACTTCATTAGCTGGGTTGGATACATTGTCAAAATGTAGTTTGGTGTGGATCTCAGCCTGCCTTCTGCCACTTCAGCTCTACAGCACAGCCTTTTGTTTACCAGTTATAACTTGATGTTGCTTACCCAGCACGGTAACAGAGAATATTGTGCTCCTTTTCCTCCTCCTCTGCGAGGACGTGCTGTCTGTTGCACATGCTGAATGACTTACATCACCTCAGTAACCACAATCTTCTCTATTTCTGCTTGTAGAGCACATCTTTGTTGTCGGAACCTGTTGAATTCATTACTGATTTGAATCTCCAAAAACTCGCAGCACTGTTCCACGTTTACATTATGTGCTGGTAGCCTTCTCCTCCATCAGAGGTCCGCTATCACCACCGCTGCGTCACACTGCAGGACAAAACTTTCCACCAGACCTCTACAGAGTTCCATGTGAAACCTCAGGTGTAGAGAATAAACAAGAAAGGTTACGGTACTTTCCCTTGTGGCATCCCAATATACGGCATGTACTGGAGCTGTGTTTGTCTTAATGTGTTTGACCTGTGCTCATGACAGTGTGTGGTAGTGCAATATTTTTTTAACTGAGGTGTCTCAAAAGATATTATGGGGCGTTATAAATATAAAGATGTGAGAAAAAAATCTGCATGACTACAATATACCAGATTAATAATAAGAAAAGAACTGAATCATCTTTTTTATGCTCTTTCAGGACTCTAGATATTTCTAGATATTCTATATGACTCCATACAAGTTAGATCCATGAGGTCATGGCTGTAATGTCTTTCTGGGGTTTGATTCTGGGAAGCCAGAGAGCCACAAGTTGAAGCTACTTTACATAATTGCTGTGGACACATTATGAATAATTTACCCTTCCACCTCAGGAGTTAAACAATGCAGAATTTTGGGCACTCAACATTGTAACAATATCTCCTTATTTACTTTCATAGGCCTGTAATTATGTTGCAAAAGGAAACCGGAAATTTACTTCTAACCTGTGTGATCAAGTAGTTAACAAACTTGTCCGATGAATCACCCACTTTCCCAATGCTTGCCACGAGGAGTCGAGTGCTTTGTTTATGGACCTTGAACGCTGCGTTTTTCTCCTGTGCCATAAAAAATACTCTTCCCCCGTCCTGTCTCAGTGCTGGAGGCCTTGTTGCAATCTGGTGCGCATCTGATTGTTATTTAGGCCTCTCTCTACTGTTATCATGATAAAAAATACTGCGCTGGGGCCCAACGGCTCTGTAAAGAAACCCAGAGAGATCTAAATTGAGGCTGTCACTGACATCCGTCGCAGCATCGGAGGGAAGGCTGTAATCAGAGCTGGCTTTGTGGCAGACAGTGGGACCATCCATCCTTCACTAAAAAAAAAAAAAAAAAAAAAAAAATCTGGCAGAACCTCAGAGCTGTAGGGTTATACACACTGTGAGGACAAAGCTGTCTACTCTAGTTACTTAAAACCTGGCTTATGGAAAGGGAATCGGCTAAACATCCAAATTCATATATGTTACTGCAGCCGTGGGAATACTTGAGAGCATGAGCAACTATCCCTGAAAGCACTAAGAACGAAGTCTTGAACTTGTCATTACTTAAAACCTGGAGCTTCTTCATAGACAACAAGTGGGTCACTCATTCTCCGGACACACAGGCTGTTCATACCCAAAGATAGCTTTGTCCTTTAAAAATGTTACCTGCTCTGAACTGCATAATGCATCCACAAATTCCCTCTGGTTACTCCCCCAGTCACTTTGTTAAATCTTTCTCAATTCAATTCAGGTCGTTGGTGCAGCTCCAGATTTAATATGAAATCACTGGTTTGGCTTTGGAAGAGAGTTTTTGCTGTTAGATAACAACTCTCTCCCAAAGAGAGAGGAATTTTCAAATTGGGTGTCGTTCCTCCTGGTTGGCATCCAAAGTGGGTCAAAATATTCTTTTGGTGACTCTAAGAAAGTGAGAATATGTTAACTGAATGCAATTTGATTATTGTAGTAAATCCTTAAAAGTGGTTAGTCTCGGCTGTCCAGGCATTAAAAAAAAAAGAAAAAAGATCACCTATTCCAGATTTGAAAAGTGACATTAAAGTCAATAGGACTTCTATCACATGATGACAGAGAGGCTCCATTGTCAGTGCTGCTCCAAGGGAAGAAAAGAGAAGCCAGAAGAATGATGCTCTTGACTGACAGATGTTATATTTAAGACTCAACATACAATATCATTATTTTAATTTGGTGCTATCCCCAATTATGTCCACCATTGTGAATTGTGACGAATGGCCAGTTGGTCACAGCCCTGCAAACCCTGATTTAGGGCTTGCATAAAACTAGATGGACCTCAGGGCCTACATGTATGATTATGGAACCATCTCTGCCCCTCAAATGAATGGGTATAAGAATGTGTCAGAACAGTGATATTGACCTCGAATATATGAGTGTATGTATAAGTAAGCTATTCCCCCTCAAATCATTTTCTTTATTTTTACCTTTCATGCTACTCTTTTTGCTCTCTGCATGCTTGTGCCCCCCAAATGAGCTTGACAGTCTAGCAGAGCATTTTGATCTAAAGAGCTCTAATCCCAATCCTATCTTCTCTCCCTCGCAAGACTCGACTTGTTTACTTTCCCTCAAGAGGGCAGTGTTTGAATAAAGGAGCCTGCATCTTTCAGCCCTCATCAAATCAATGGGACATGAGGGATGCCAAGAATTTGGAGTATAGACTACTTCCACTCAGTCCCAATTATTTTATCCAAACCAGATATAGGGATGTAAAATATTCACATGAAAACTATAATATAGAACATTTTGTTCATAACGTAAAGCACGCACAGTGCATGGTCCTCTAGTGGACTTTATATCAGAGAAAATAGCCTACAGGGTAAGCTGTCAGAGAATTTCTTCTGGTTATGCAATGAATTCAAAGTCGGGAGAAAAGAATCAGGCCGTGGCATCTTTAAAATTGCACATCTCCTTGCTTAATGAATGAACTCGCTGTAGTTTCTATTGAGAGTTATGCTGCTGCGTAATTAATAAGAGATATTAATGATTAACTTGTGTACAGCCTTACATCAAACACGCAGGGTAACTAAAGCGAGGAGTGCAAGGCGCACGTAGTAGCGCCAGTGGAACAACTTTATCTCTCCGCTGCGCCCTGATACGCAGTTCAAAATAAACCACTTCAAAAACGCCTGAATACTTTTGAGGCACGTAATGCTGCGGGGGGAAAAAACTGAGGGGAAGAAAGTTGCAATTGCACACTTAATTCCAACAACAACACAGTGTGATGTGCGGATCCGCTGTTTCACTCAACACTCTCCTCTCCTCTCCTCTCCTCGCGCACGCACGCACCCAAAACTCCCCCCTATAGTTTCTCAATGAATTTCTCGCTCAAGTTCAACCCCTCCCACTTGGCGTAAACGCTTAATTGTCAGCCTTGACGAAATTTGCGTGGGCTTAAATACCGAGTGCGCCTCTTGCATAAGGGTGGAATTGACCAACTTGTCCAAGCGGGCATCACTGTCAGCGTGTGGTTTTTTTTTGTTCGCCCTGCGCTTTGCTGCCGCCGACCGATAAGCATGCAGGTGTCTGTTGCGCTCCTCGTCTCCAGCTCGGTGCTCCTGCTGCTCCAGGGATGCTGCACCGCCGTGAAGGGATGGAAGGTACTAAAAAATGATGCTACGGAGATCGTACCGGAGTACACGGAAGACACCCGGACACCCCAGAGGGCAATACAGGCGTCGAACGACAACAATAACAACAACAACAACACTATGAATAACAGGGCGAAAAACGGTGGAAGGAGAACAGCAAACACAGTCTCCTATAGTGAGTATTCCCGGCTTGAAGCTGTCTGGAAAAAAATGTTTTTTTCTTTACATGTGAAATTTTGAAAGTTGCGTGTTTGAAGTATTTGAACATTAGCTAAATAAAATAGAAACCAGGATCATTAGGTGGAACATAATGTCTTCTGTCATGATGAAGTATATAACTCAACCTGAGGAAGACTATAATTTGAATTTTGGATTGAACGTAAAATGCACAAAATTGAAGAAAACATCGCCAGATATTTATAAATGTATGTAATATAAATACAAAGGCTTTATAGTCCGTCTGTCAGTGAATCCGAACCGCGAGCGGCAATATAGAACAAGTGTGTGGTATGATAATAGGAAAGCAAAAATAACAGCATTAAATAATAACCACAGTGATGAATACGGCCATAGGGATAAATGTGCAGTATACTTATTTATTTTATTATTCTTTTTTTTTTTATAGATTAAATTGATTAGTCTCAGATCTCAAGCGCATTACGTTCAGATTCAATCTTATTAACTCTTATTTGAAAAAAGAGAGAAAAGAATTAGAAAGTGTAATATTTTATTCA
>OMLF01021250.1:16402-30221 GCA_900302615.1 Holocentrus rufus | reverse complement strand
GAGAGAGAGACGGAGAGAGAGAGAGAGAGAGGGAGAGAGAGGGAGAGATGGGACTGATTTAATATCTTAATTTTTTTTCATTTCTTTAAAAAAATGAAACCTTTATCCTCTTCATTAATGCTAAAACCTGTTTATTACATTTGTCTCGGATGAATAAAGTGAGTGATGATAGAAGCTGGAGGGAAAGTCTTACAGAGCAGGTGGTAGTTCGAGTCCCTCTCGTATTTGAAGGTCAGGCGGCCGTAGCTCACGTGGTTCAGATTCTTCAGCCACTCGAAGTAGGAAACTGTCACACCGCCGGCATTCAGGTACAAGTCCTGCAGGACGGGACGGGACGGGACGGGACAGAATGGGGCAGGATAGAAACAGTGTGAGACGGACAGATAAATGATGAAGTTTCAGTTTGTGAATCATACTGTGCCTAACGGACTAATCCAGAGCCTCGACTCAGATTAAATGTTCCGGATCAGCCAAAACAGATTCTCTCTTTGTGGATTAATGATAATCTGTCACACATTCAGGCAGGTTCTACTGACCGGGATCACCATGATGTTTCTCTCCAGGAAGATGCGGTCGGCCTCGGGGGTCGTCGGGCCGTTAGCTCCCTCCGCTATGATCTGCAGTCCAGACAAGACAACGTGACGTTGTAAACCGGAATGGGAGTAAACAACATAAAAAGGTAATAAAGAGTCAGGATGTCAGTGAATGCAACACGTGTCACTTCTGCTCCATGCGACATGTGCGGATGGGCTGATGGACAGGAAAGGGCGGGTCTTTTACATTTAGTTTTTCTATTTTACCTTCATATCATTGTGTTTTACATTGTGCACTGCAGTTTACAGTTAAATCAAATTCTGGAGGATAAATATGTACAAATAAGCTAACGATAAAAATCTAAAGGTTATGATACATCATTATTTTACCCATTTAACAATAAATAAATTATATCTGGTCCTCCAAAGTGTTTCAGACAATATTCTGTTTATTTTGATCATTAATTCCAGATAAACTGCAAATTACCAAATGTTATCAACCATGATGATAACATAACATCGATTTATCATTTCAAATTAACATTTGTGTGTGTGTGTGTGTGTGTGTGTGTGTGTGTGTGTACATATAAATACATAAGTATAACCTTAGCCTTGATCTTGTGGGCGTTGGCCTTGGTCAGCTGCTTCTCGCTGGCTGCAGGGATCAGGATGTCGCAGTCGGCCTCCAGGATGTTTTCTTCGTACGGCGTCGAGTTCGGGAACCCGACGATGGTCCCGTTATTCTGCAGAGAGAAACAACTCACTGATTTAACTGGTAATTCGGTTTGATGCTGCAATCTGTGGTGTCAGTTTACCTTCTGGACTGATTTCATCTAAAACTTCGAATCAAACCAACCAGTTATTAAAATGAATCAGATTTTCAATGTGAAGTTTTACTGTTTCTATGTGAACCATAACAAAGTGTCGACGTCATACAAAGCATAACGTCTGTGTTTGACTGTATTGTGGTTGTTGTTATGCAGTTGTGATATTATTTGTCCACTAGGTGGCGCTCTGGCTCTTTGTAAACACGTCACCATGTCCTGCTGCAGTGGAACAAACACTGCAACCTGCAACCCGTTCATACTGAAGGGACAACAGTTCAGTGTTTAAGTCCCATCACTCAAACAGATCATAATGAGGTGCAGCTGACAGGCTGGTGATCAATATCAATAAATATCAGCTGTTACTGCTCAGACTGAGAGTTACAGCTTTTAATATTCACTTTCCTAACAATATTTAATCCAGTCCACTGCAGCTTCATGAGTCTAAACTGAACCAGTTTGTGTGTCAGATATCTATTCATTTCTATTCTATAATTTACTTTTATAGTTTATATCATAAGTACCAACCAGGTGGTATTGTGGTTTTTATTGATCTGTATCAGGCTGTTTTTTATGGTAAAGTGTCTAATGTACCACTGTCCCTGCAACGTCAATTTGAATAAATAAATAAATTGAACTACTGGAAAGGTCTTGGAGTTAAAAAAATCAGTGGGGTTTTTCTATAGCGTTCATAAATGTGCACATCAAAATTGAAAATATTAAAATAAACAGTGTTGAGTTCCCAGCAGGGGTCTGCAGCACCGCTGGTCTTCACCAGTCCTCACCAGCTTGTAGTCCTCCAGCTCTTTGGGGTCGATGCCGTTGGGGTTCCAGATGTTTCCGTCCATCTCTCCGATGCCGACACACTTCGCCCCGAAACGATGAAGGTAACGCATGGTGTGGAGACCCACGTTACCGAAACCCTGCACACACAACCGGACTTCAATCAGTTGTGATTTAAACACACAGGCCAGGTCGGACAGACGGGGAACATGATGCTTTTTACTGCCTCAGAGACAAAATGAACATCAACAGTG
This sequence comes from Holocentrus rufus, assembly GCA_900302615.1. Taxonomy (NCBI): domain Eukaryota; kingdom Metazoa; phylum Chordata; class Actinopteri; order Holocentriformes; family Holocentridae; genus Holocentrus; species Holocentrus rufus. The sequence continues at coordinate 27,827 of OMLF01021250.1, read as the reverse complement.
AACAGCATCACAACACTTTTCATCTACAAAGGCTCAAAACGCTCACTAAAGGACAAAATGCAAATGAGAAGGCGATGATTTGTTCCAGTACTGTAATATAACAATACTTGAAGACAAAAAAAACATCCAGGCTTTCCAGCGACTCTGGTTTAGAAAACTTTTATTGCCGCTGCCCGGTCATGAAACTTGTTTTTCGTGTGGAGGACGACGCCAAGAACTAAACGCCCAGCCCGAACATTCAAACACCACTTCATCTTTAGGTTTTGCATTTTGGGCGTCGGCTCTGGATTTGTTCCAGGACGTGTGAGTGAGTCCTGGTTACCAGAGAGGACTCCCTGACTAACCCTCCTCCCTGCTGTGAACCAGCTCCGCCACATCTTCATGTGTTTCAACTGCTCACAGGGACAAAGAAACCCAAATGTCGAATACAGTTCAGCCTTCAGAGCTCTGTGAGGTTGGTAAATTTGCCCACAATTAAACAGCTAAAGCTGCTGTGGTTTCAGATGAGTCACACTCCTTGCCGATGACTCACTGCTCAAGATCTTGTGGTCAGATACCTCCAAAGCAGAGAGGGTGCTGGGATATGTGAGGAAGGAGGGAGGAAGAAGAAGAAGAAGAAGGCAGAAAACATGATGAAGGATTGAAGAGGTTTTATCTTTGAAGGACGATTCCAGATCCACTTTGTTTTTTTTCTCTTGTTTTTTTGCAGGAAACTTGACATGTCCTCAGTGGAGACATGCATGTTGTTTCACTAACAAACCTAATCTCCATGTTTCCCCGTCAGAAGAAAAGAGCCAACAGTGAAAACATTTTACTCTTGTTGTTGCCTGAAACTGCCAACAGTTCCGATTATTTTTATGATGCTCATAAAAACACAAACAGCACACAGAGTTCGTCTCCAGCTGGAAACTCTCCTGTTTATCTGCAAAGCACAAAGTGATGCGTGAACTCTTCCTGTTTACTGACGGCGTCCTAACGGCCTGCTGAGTCACAAACGTTTACAACAGAAACACGACGGCCCCCTGTGAATAATCTATCAGTATGATCAATACTCAACACAAACCTCTGCTCTGCTTCTGTTGACCCTGCTCTGATTCTTTAAACAGAAATGGTCAGATAAAAAGTTCTGTTTCAAAATCCGATACCAAATCCGTTTTAGATCTTAACTTCATGATTCAGTTCAGAGGGTCCAGCCTGTTAAAGTGTCTTGTTTTGTCAACCAAAGACTTTAATCTCTAACAATCTTTTAAAAAGCACCAGAGTATATTTTAGTTTTGTGGTGCCCATTTGAATTCTAACCAGTTTTTCACCGGACGTCCCGAGCTGAGCGAGTAAATGACTGACTGAAATCCGGCGGGTACCTGGATGACGAAGGTTTTGTCCTGGAAGCCGGGGCACATGCCCAGCTGGCTCATGTAGGCGGCCTCGTTGATGAAGTTCTCGATGCCGTGGAAAACTCCTCGGCCGGTGGCCGAGATGCGGCCGTGGATCCCTCCCTGGCTGATGGGCTTCCCGGTGACGCAGGCGTGAGCGTTGATGTCCTGAAACAGACAAGAGGCGGAGGATGAAGAGACAACTGGGGGAGGCTGGAGGATAAAACAAACACGCCAACTGTTGGGGAAATTCACTTTTTGCATCTCCACAGCTCAGTTATATAAACAGCACATCTCATATCTTTATGACACATCACAATATAAACACATGAAGATCTCAGCTGTTTCAAAGCAGCTACATCTGGAACGAACAAAACTGAACTCAAAACTGAAAGAGAGACAAAAAGTGAATTTCCCCCCAAAACTGACATGTTCCTTTAACCCTGGGCACCAGACAAAATTTTACTTCTACAAAATTAGTTTTGTCAAATTTCATTAGCACAGGTCGTCCAGCTGCTGCTGCACCTGGAGCCGGTCGCACTTCAAACACACTGCTCAAAGGTTTCCACTCTACAGGTAATCAGGCCTGTCTGCTGCTAAAGAAGTGAAACCACTCGGTACGCAGCACACTGACACGAGCAGGCTCAGACAGTTTTCCATTCTGAATTAAAAGGTTCATTCATGTGCAGAGTGATCAGACACGATAAACATGACACCACCAACCACAAAACAGGAAGGACATGTTGAATTTGATGTTGTCACAAACATTCAGCTTTCCATGAAAATCACTGAAGCTAAGGCTGAGAAAGATCTGATAATAATCCTCAGAAACCTTCAATAGAAGCAGTTTGTTTATTCTTCTCTCTGAAACTCAAAAGTGACTTGATCAACCCTCCTTTGAATTAAAATATAAGGATGAAAAATAACTAAGCAAATACTGCTTCATATTTCACCTTTAACCTAAATGATGCATCACAGATTAATTGATACGACAGAAAATGATTTCCCATTGAAGCCAGCAGCCAGGAGACAGGAGGGTTAAAGAAAAGGAATGTAAATGTTAGATAAACTTTTAAACATATATTAGAAATATATGTTATCAATGATGCAACCAGCCTCCATCTTCCACACACACACACACACACACACACACACACACAAACAAAGCACCCTCCTTCAGTCCCAGTTACCAGCAAGATGAACCCAATAAACAGGGTTTCCCACAGACTAACCCAGGGGCTCCCATCCAGTTTGGACCAATGTTTCTCAACTCGTGTGTTTCTCACTGGGCTCATTGGATCGTTCAGAGATTGAACGTGGACATGTGAAAAAATAAAACAAAAAAATAAACTAATAACAAGTCAACAGTGACTGTGGTGCAAGTCGGCCTGGGTCTAATTTATTTGTTTTGGGTTTTATTTTTTATTTTTTTTATGTATGATGCGCAGTTTCCAAGACTTTGCTGCTTGAAGCCTGCGGCCTTTTTGTCCTGTAGGTGGCGCTGTGGTGGGACAATCAGGTTTATAATCAAAATGCCGCAGCTCAGTGTCAAAACCCATCACTCCACCAAGTTTGATCCAGAAGAGGCTCAGAGACCGCGTGTGGATGAACTGAATCCATGGTCCCGTCCCCAGTCTCCAATCATGGGGAACAGTAACACTTATGATTTCATTTCATTAAGATGAATCCAAAGTCTTTGTCAGGCAGCTGGTTGTGGCCCAAAGTTCATGGGACTGTTTATACCGGGTCGCAGAAGTAGGAACGTTTTTCTAAACATCTAACTGAACTTCTTCTTTTTACAATTTCAGGACTAATATGAACGTTTAATACAGATGTTTTTTGTATCATTACAGAGAAAAACACGTTTTATTTGAGGTGATTTGCATTTCAGAAAGATGAACACAACAGTATCTCAGTTCCATCGTCTGTTCGACTCCAGCAGGATTTCTGACAAGTCAAAGGGAACTTAAGGGTTCCCATCAGATACAGAAGGAACATGGAGTCTTTTCCTGTCAAACAGGCATTTTGGTGCCTCTGAATGTCACTGTCATTTTGACCGGTTTGGCAGAAACAGTAGGAGGCCTATAGGTTAGACAATCTTGTTGTCAATATATGAAGGTTGGTGAAGTGTCCTCGAGCAAAACACTAAAACCCGACATGAGACAAGAGCATCAGTTAAGGTTCCTGAATCCAATGTAAAACCTCAAAGCCAGTAATCACATAAATTAGATTTTGTGGGGATCTACATGTTCTATGAATTGAGATTTTTCTTTGCTGATTTTTCTCATTAAAGGTACGAGTGCTAACTCGCTTTTTCAAACAGAGCGTGACTTCAAACGCAAACCAAGACCTGGGCCTGGATGCAAAACCAGTTGAGAACCACTGGATCAGGTCGGACGGTTCAGACTTTCCCCTCCCTGTAACTTCTTCCTCAGCCTCGCTCACCCGTCTGTAACTCAGTCTATCGTGAGCTGAAAGCCAAAAAGTGTAAAAACATAAATGTCGGAGAGCGAGGCCGGGGAAGAGGTTCTGACCTAAGGACAGAGCGAGCTTGAAGCCAACAACCCGACCGCAGACTTGGTGACCAGCAGTTCCCAGGAGATTTGGAGAGAAGGTGCTTTACCTTGGACACCGGTCCCTGACATAATAGGGTGGAGGGGTCTCTCTGCCGACAGTGAACAACAACAGCTATCATATCGAGTGTGAAGCAAGAAGTGGGTCATTAGTGTGGAAAAACACAGCAACAGCCTGCAGGAGGACGTTCTTTACCACGACCGAGCTGATGCAACTCGCTGTGAGGTGCAGTCGCAGTAATGAACGTCCTCTGGGGGTTTATGGCTTTTACAGTTATTAAAGTACAGAAACGTAATAATAATCTGGAGTGATGATAGTGATAAAAAATGACTCAGTGGGGTTCATCTTAAAACAACTGTTGGAATCCAACGAGTTTCATTTGGGATTAAACATGACGAGCTGTGATCAAGGAGAATTTCGTACAATTGTTAGTTTCAGTCAAGCAAACGGATTCATACATCAACATGGAAACTCCCTGACTGTGATTATTCAGCCGCTGGTTATTCATGTGCAGTCGGTGCAGAGAGCGAAAGGTTCCCCTTAGTGAAAACTCAACGTCGGTGCAAAATGGCGGCTCTCGAAAGAAACTCTCGTGTGAGGGACTGACACCAAAACCTGATGTTTACCGCTGATGTTTTAGATCCATCAAACAGTTTCTGATGTCAGTAAACATCTGGACGTGACGTCGCGTCGTCTCCGATTGGCCAGAAGAAACAGGCGGCAACCCACATCGCCGGCAACTGCTGTTGGTGCTTTTTAAGGGGAATTCTTGCGTGATGCAACCAGGAATCTACCTGCCGATCTTTCTGACTTTCTGAGTTTTTACTGATTTGAATAACTTTGAAGAAAAGAGTTCGGACAGTGCAAGGTGCATAAAATCCATTAAACCAAGAAGTGCATCATTTGTGCAGATACTTACAACTGCTTTTTATTACTTAATTATCACATGAATTTGACAGATATTCACAGTAAAGAACCGTTTCAAAACAGAATGGTTTTAAATAAACTCTGAGTTACTGTGTCATCATGAGGCCGACCTGCTGACATCATTCTAAGTTATTCTAAAGCGTTTCAACCCAAAGTGCACTGTGCAAAATTGAGGGCTGACTGAAGTGTCATTTAGAAAAGTGTGGACCTAAAGTACCTAATTTATCATCAAGTCAGACCGCCAATGAGAACCATGTAGACTCACACATGTAGACCATCAGTGTTCTTGCTTATTGTGTGTTTTCTGTCAGTTGAGTCTAAAGGGTTCTCACTCTAATGGGATTTTACATGGTGCACCTTTAAGTTGTTATTTCCGAGAAAGGCTTTCTGACCCTGTTGAGAACACTGGCACTGAGGAAACAGGAAACGAAGGGCAGGGGGAAACGAAACCCACATTAAAGCACTTCCTTTGTTACCATGGCAGCCCGAAGTGGGCGGAGCTACAAAACTAATTTCGTACCAGCGAAATGAGATGGGAAACTTACAGTGTAGGTAGAAAGATCTCACTGACTTCACAGGGTTTCTACACAGTCTCTGTGTTGGGCTTCAAAGATTTCCCAGATCTTAATCTCTACCCCAGATTATAAGGTTCTGGTCAATGTTTAATCTGATGATGTGGCAGAAATTATGGCAGTTTTTCTTGTCAGTAACTTTGAGTCTTTGCCTTTTCTTCAAGCCTGAAATTACAAAAATAAATTCTGCTGCACCAGTGATGAAGTCTAAACTTAATCCATGACTATTAGAGTCTGAAAGCATCTTAAACAAACACACAGTACCTGATTCTACATACAAAATGGCACTGAAAATAAGTATGGTGACATATTGGCAGGAAAACGCATGCTGATTATTTCAAGCCGTACAAATGATTTGAGGAAACCCTTGGTGGGTGAGTCATATCTGAACTCTTTATACCAACGTATGAAATGTTTGCCTGTGCATCTGAAGACTGGACGATTATCTTCTGGTTTACATTCAAACCATGAAAGAGCGGGAAATGATCCATTTTGTTTTCCGTGCCTGTGTGGGAGCTCAGCAGCAATCTGAGTTCACTTTGTAAAGTCTGATATATACAAGCTACTGTACACAGATAATTCATGTTTTGTGGTTTAAGGTCGTAACACCTGAATGACTTTGTTATCAGCGAGATAAGACGGACCGAGAAAACAAAGAGAAACTTGCTGGTCTGCCCTCTCACATCTGACTCTGTTTAGATGTTAGACTCCATCTCCATTTTCAGACAAAGTTACTAACATTTATCACTCTGCAGCTCCAACATCTGTATGATTCTACCCTAAAAACATCAGTATTTGGTGAGTAAATGTTTAAAAACGGCAATAATTGGAACAAACCGAACCTTTGGAAGAAAGTGTTTCATTTTCAGTTGGTTGTTGTTGAGGAATCAGTTTGTTTGCTGTGGTAATCAATAAAGATCTATGTGGTTTTATTTGTGTTTGTAGTCACTGTGAGTTCATCAAGCTTATCGCTGGAAAGACGCCAGTTTGAGGTTACTGTGCCACCGCCGCTGCAGAGAAAACATGAAAAACATTTTGGGTGCTTTTCTTCTTTCTTTCATTCTGTCGCTTTGAGTCTGATAAAATCCTGCTGAGACACGGACAACAACGAGAAATATTTTCCTCCTTTATGAAAGGTGTGACTGCACCTCTGTGTTTATAACTCCGTGTTCCAGTTTTAGTTTAACAGGATTCTGGTTTCTTTTCTTCTGTGTTTAAGCCATTCCTCCTGTAGTCCATCTAAAACTACACTACAATAAAAAAATAAAATGTCCTGTTAATTTTGGAGCGACATTTTACACATAAAGTGGTTCTTACAACACCGACAAGAAAATGTTTTTGTTTCTTTTAAGATGGGTCACTCATTCATTCATTCATTTTGATGTACAGTTTGTATTTAAGAGGCTGACACTCACATGGTATCCCATGGTGGTGGCGTAGGTGTCGGCGATCCAGGACATTTCCCTCTCGCCGGTGCTCATGTCCGGAGCAGGAACATCGATGCCCGGACCTGCACAGGAGAAACAACACAGGACTTCACAAAGTCGAACTGTCCCTTTTTAAAAAGCAGAAACCAAACAGTAAAATGACGAGTGAAACAGTTTAAACTCTATAAGCAGCAGCTGCATCAGCAGCAGCATCATCCTGCCGTCTTAAAACGACTGTATGAACTGCATCATTTTCTTTTTGTAAACTGATCAGATTAGCAGAACAAAGATTAGTGTTGCTCCGGTACTGAATGAAGGTTTAGATTAAACCAGTAAAGCAGATTTAACTTCAGATTAATACTGTTTGTCTCTCCTCCTGTTCCCAAAAAATCTGGACTTCTCTACCTCCAGTCCAGGTTTTATGAGCCTCCTCAGTCCAACGCCACACTAACAGACTGACACGGATTTGAAACTAAAGTAATAATCCTCGAGCTTTCCATGTAAATGTATTTTAATCCAAGTTTGACCTGTTTAGATGAACGTTTTATGACAGTTTGACCATCATCTGACTGGTGCAACATCATGGTTTATGAATTGAAACATCCAGTCTGCTGCTTAGTGTGTGTGCACGTGCCGGTGTGTGTGTGTGTTGTGTGTGTGTGTGTGTGTACGTGTGCAGAGTGTGCCAGAGTCCAGTGTTGGGACACCTCAGTGTATATTTACACACTCGGACGCACGTGGAAACCCAGCTGCTCTGATCTGAACTTTCTGTGTTGAATTGTAAGAGAGTGATGTCACACTCCTCCTTCTGCCGCTACCGCCGCCGCCTGCGTTTCATCAGTGAATTTGATCAACAAATCCAGGTTCAGAGCCGCAAACCTGGGCTGTACTTGGAGTGTGAAGTGATTTTAGGAGCTAAATGCCGAAACCGAGTGTGTGTTCAGTGTCTGAGGTCGTCAGCTCACCGATGAAGCCCTTCTTGGCGAGTTCGATGGTGAACCTCCTGGTGATTTTCTCCAACTCGTTGTCCTGGAAACACAAAGGAAAATGAATCAACTTACTAATATTTTATTGATGCAGGGAAAGTTAACAGATATTGTCTACTGTCCAGCTCCATCCTGTTTCACTGAGAGCCGCTCGGTATGAACGTCCCCAGTCATCGAGCAGCTGGGGTTCAGTGCCTTGCTCATAGGCATTTCCATTAAAGCTTAAAGGAACAATCCAATGTTTTGGGCAAAATCCCCTTTTTCCATCTTACCCAGACTGAGACAAGATGTACGATAACATTTTCTCCTCTGTACGTCCACTGGTTCAGTTCCTATGGGTAGCATTTCATGCTAGCTTAGCATAAAGACTTCAAGTCTACAGGAGTCATTAGCCTGTGTATCAGGTGGATTTGTGATACACATCTTGGGATTTTTTTTAAAAAACGAGAGAGGTTTTACGAGAAGTTAGATGGTAGAGACTATAACCACTGAGCTAGGCTAATGACTCCTGTAGAATTTAAGTCTTTATGCTAAGCTAACATGAAATGCTACCCATAGGAACTGAATCAGTGAACATACAGAGGTGAAAATGGTATCAAACATCTGGTCTCAGTCTGGGTAAGGAGGAAAAATGGATTTCTCCCAAAACAGTGGAGTGCTCCTTTATTAAGGGCCTGAGAGTTACTGATTCACTCAGGTGGTCTGGGGATTCAAACCAAAAACCTGCTGGTTACAAGCCTACTTCTCTAAACTTCGCTCGCTCTGAGTTTCACTTGCAAGGCAACATGGGAAATGAGATTTTAACAAACACTGTGGGTGTGGCCACTGATGAGAATCAGGACTTGTTCAGACTGATTTGATCAAGTCTGAAGAGCAAAAACAATCTGCCACCGAGGAGACTGATGATGGATCGCACAGCAGGTTTTATCAGGACTCATCTGCACAAATCTGATCTGCATCACATTTCAAACATTTCAAATGTGACTTAAATCTGATTTACAAAAATCTGATTCCAGGTGTTTTCACTCTTCAGACTTGATGAAAATCAATCTGACTTCAATCTGGATTTGACATGCGGACTAGGCCTCTGACTGATAAATGGAATTGGAAATCTTTTCAAAGGTAAACATTTTAGGGAAAATCACTTCCTGAGGTTCGTCCTTCAGCGTCTCTACAGTCCAGTTTCATTTAGTCAAACAGATACTTTCACCACGTCACCAACTAAAATAACCAGTGACGACCTGAAGTCAGCAAAGGATCTGTGAAAATGAGATGGAAGTGACACATGAAGTTCGTGTGTGTCCTGTGAAGAGCAGATTCACACACTCACACACTTTCAATCTGCCAAAAACTGACCGAACAACACAAAACTGCTCCTGATATTTATCATCTGTCTAAATGTAATCCAACTCCTGGAAGCTTCAGTCGGCTCAGAGATCAGCAGGCGAGTCTGAGCTACAAATAACATGCAGAGTGTGTGTGTGTGTGTGTGTGTGTGAGGGAGAGAGAGAGAGAGAGAGAGAGAGAGAGAGAGAGAGAGAGAGATGGCCAAGCTGCAGCCCAGCAGAGAAAATGGAAAGAGCAAAGGTCAAGCAAACGAGAGCGAGCGAGAGAGTAAAGGTGTTGAGAGAGAGAGCAAAGGTAAAGAGCAAGAGAAAGAAAAAGAAAGAAAAAGAGAGAAAGAGAGAAAAATTTTATGCTGAGAGAGAAAGAGAGAGAGAGAGACAGAGACAGAGAGAGAGAGAGAGAGAGAGGAAAGTTATCGAGTCATCAGGTTGTGGACTGAGAGAGAGAGAATCTGCCAGCTGATGGCTCAGCATTTCCTTCCTGGAATCACTATAGCGCAGTGTGTGTGTGTGTGTGTGTGTGTGTGTGTGTGTGTGTGTGTGTGTGTGTGTGTTGGGGGAGGGGCTTCCATGTCCAGTCGACAGCCCTGGTTCTTAATTTCCAAGCTGGACTTCACATGTTGAAAAGATCTGAGCTGCTGTTAATCAAACCGGAGCTTTATTGAATTTTTATTCTACTGTTTCATTGGATTTTACTTTATTGTGTTTTATTTTATTGGTTTATTCAATTCAATCTTATTATATTCAGCACTTTGTAAACTCATCAGCTTTACAAATTAAGTTTATTATTATCTATTATCTACACAGTGATGTCAAAATTTGACTTTAACTGTAAATCTTCATATTTTAGATTTAATTAGAATCTCCTCAAATCCTCTTCATATGCAAATGAGCTTTGATGACATCACATGATAATGATGTAGTTTCATAAAAGCAATGACATGAAACCCAGCAGGGAGGCTGGTCATGAAGCAGGAAGCACTGACCAATTTTCCATGTTGATTGGTCAAAAGGGGCGTGTCCTATGACAGTAACAATTCTAAAAGGGGCGTGGCTTCGCACAAACAGGGCTATGGTTTCCAAACACGTACACACCTCACACCACAAAACTCAGCGGGGAGGTTGGTTAAAGAAGTGATGACTGACCCTGAACAGTAATCAATCAAGGGGGCGTGGCAGTGGGCGGGGCTTAGCACAAACAGGGCCATAAGTTCCAGCCTTGGCGGAGGTCTAAGCTGTACTGAGTGACTTCCTGTTTTCAAATGGTTTTTCGTCGGGAGTTGCGGGCCGTCCCGTGCCTGTCTGAGACTTCACCCAGGGACCAAAACCCAGATTCATCACCTGAGCCGAGGCTGCTGGGAGTTTACCTTCACCTCCCACCTGAGGGGTGTTGGCACAAGTAATTCATGTTCTGCTACATCTGATGTTTTGCGTGTTGCTCTGTTCCTGACGTTGGCGCTGCAGACCTTCCTGATTTGTTAAACGTGACATCATTTGTTGAGTTGCAGTGGTGATCGAACGCAGGTTATTTTATTCTTTATATTCTGAACTGGCCTGCAGCAGCTGCGGTTTCTTTGTGTTCAGTTCAGCTGAACCAGTTTTCACTTGTTTCATTTCCATCCGCTGCTGCAGTGATGTGGTTTCCCCTCCGGCAGATTCTCTCATCTTTAACCTTCCTGTGTTTGAGGCTCCACATCAACACCTGCTGAAAGATTCAGAGTGCCTGTTTTCACCTACCTGTTGTGCCAGATGGGTGGAGTTTACCACATGGGGACGGTCCGGATCATGTCAGGTCGGCTGTTAATAATGTCTGTGTGTTTGTGTAAACTGTTTGAGTTTCAGACTTACAGAATATTTCCTCGGGTTGATCTTCACTCCGGCTTTGGCTCCTCCGAACGGCACGTCTGAAACACCATCGCTTTGTTTTAACAGCAGAAACAACAACAGCAGCAGCAGCAGCGTGCACAGACACGCCAACAGATATACACAGATTAAAGTATAATATTACATGTAATGTGTGGCTTTATATTGAGGCAAACTGTGAGCCATACTATTTGCCGTCTAACAAACTTCAGTCAGAAACAGGGATCTGACCCTGAACCAGGACGTCCGGATGGCAGAAAAAAACAAAACTGAGGTTCAAAATGAAGGATGGAGGACCCAGCATGGTCAAATACAGGTTTAATAAAAAAAAAAAAAAAAAAAAAAAAAAAATCCCCC
>OMLF01021250.1:0-16290 GCA_900302615.1 Holocentrus rufus | reverse complement strand
CCACATTGTCACACAAATGTACAAAGCACATAGGCACACACACACACAAACACACACACAAACACACACACACACACACACACACACACACACACACACACACACACATACATACAGATACAGTTATAATTACATGAAAAATAGGTACTGAACGTTGTTGTTTTGTTTTGTGTGTCAGATGTGTTTGGAGCTGCTCTGCCTCTGTAGAATTGGACAGGTCAGATTTGTTTTCAGTGTTTTCACAAACTGCCATCTGTCCTGCTGAAGTGCCTTCGAGCAAGACACTGAACCTTGACCTGCTCACTGCGAACGCCCTGAGCAGAAAACAAAGTGTCTCATCGATCCGGTTTGGTGGAAAACCCGTGTGAAGGTTTACTGCTCAACACCAAAACACAAACTAATCAGGACAGGAAAAAAAACTGCATCACAAAATCAATGTGAGGTGAGCCGGTCTGCTCCAGACCAGCAGCCTGGTCCAGACCAGCAGCCTGGTACAGACCAGCAGCCTGGTCCAGACCAGCAGCCTGGTCCAGCCTGCAGCTCTCTGCAGATTCAACTCACTCTGTTTTAACTAAAAGACACAAAACAGCTTCAGCTGCTGAGAGGAAAGAAAAGAAAACAACAGAGAAAACAAGAGGAAAGTTACAGTCATTCATCAGTCAGGGAGTTTTATTTGGAGAACTTGGAGATTTGAGGGTGAAGTCAGAAGTGGGTTAAAAATGACAGGATTATTATGATGATTTATTTTCAGTGAGGAGATGAAAGAAAAGGGAGAGAGGAGAAGGCAACAAGGACGAGAGAGTGCAGAGGGAGGAGCAGTGAGGAGGAGCAGTGAGGAGCAGTGAGGAGCAGTGAGGAGCAGTGAGGAGGAGCAGTGAGGAGCAGTGAGGAGCAGTGAGGAGGAGCAGTGAGGAGCAGTGAGGAGCAGTGAGGAGCAGTGAGGAGGAGCAGTGAGGAGCAGCAGTGAGGAGCAGTGAGGAGGTCTGCAGGGCGGCGAGGCTGCAGTGAGTCAGACTGGACGGGCGTGGTCCTGCTGCAACTTTCCTTTCAGTCAGGAAGAACTCGTTATGGATTCATCACGTGACGTTTTCTGACGTGTCGGTCTGTTCTGTCAGAAACTCTAATCTCATTTCCTGTTGAGTTTCAGGTAGAGGACCATATTTAAAATTAAAGCGTGTGTGTGTGTGTGTGTGTGTGTGTGTCTGTGCATGTCTGACCTCAAAAGACATTTACAAAACTTTATGTGGAATATTTTCATATATTTTATGGTTTACATCGGGGTTTTAATCTTAATCTGACTATAAATAGAAGAATCTGTGTGTCCTTGGATTTTCTCGTCAGTCGTTCATCCGGTCGACTCCGGACGTGGCGGGCGAGTTTCTGAGGAGGCGAGGCGTCGACTGTGATGTTGTTTCGATGGGACGTTCTACAGAAAGCTGTGAAAATCTATTTTCAGGAAATAATAAATAAATTCACTAATAAACAGGAAACCCTGATGATTAAAGTTCACTCTGCTGAGGTTTTTGTTCCTCCTCTGCTTGTTCTTCTTCTTGGGTTTGGTCAAACTGGTTTTCTGCTTTTTCATTTCCTACACTTCTGATTTTATTCCCTGTTCACTTCCTGTTCTCTGTGAAGCACTTTGACTCTCTGACTGAAAAGAGCTGAATAAATAAAATTATTGTTGTTGAATTATGATCGAGTCTACAGCTCACCATCATTTTGCTGTTGACAAAACAGTTTAAGTTTTATTTAAACAAATCAAAACAAGCAAAATGAAATTATTAACGATCATTAAGATGCCTGTTCTTTACTCAGAGATCAAGAGCTCAAACTGAAACTCTCCTTCACTCTGCAGATGGTGAACAGTCGTCTGTCGTCTTGAACCCTGTCAGTAAACCTGGCAGACTGAACCCTGTCAGTAAACCCGGCAGACTGAACCCTGTCGGCCGGCCGGTTTTTATCTGACAGTGACGGACGAGCTCTGATCTCAAACCTCTCAAAGAGGAAAGGCCCGGCGGGGGGCACGAAACAAACGCACCCGGCCCCACGCGGTCTGTGATGTTTGATGTGATTATCAGGCCTGTGTGCTGCAGCGCTGCAGCCGGTCAGCCAGACTCGTCCTGAATGTTTTTATTCTGCTTTTATTCTGTTTTTATTTAGTCACCAGCAGTGAAATAAAGAAAGACACGGGCGAACTGTTTAATCTACCAGCAGACTGTAAGTCTACATTTTTCTGGTGCTTCACTCTCTGTAATAACAAAAATGTAATTTCAGCAATAAAAAACAAGCCAAACTTCTCAGTTAAAAAACTGTTCTATTTATTTTGAGCATTTTGTTGTAACAGCACACCAAAATAAAAGCCCTCCCTCTGCAGCCTCGCCTGTCTCAGTCAGCAGGGCGCAGCGTGAGAAAGTGCCGTGTCTCGGGGAAGTTTTGCGTTTCACGTCACAGACGTCACAGTGAGCGCCGCCTGCGTCAAGTTTGGAAAAGCGTGACCAACTCGTGACCAGTTTCAGATCGCCGACGCCGTGACTGTGTTGGACCGGAACACGCTGTGGGTTTAGGGCAGAGGAAACATAGGCTCGCTCGCTCTCTCTCTCTCCCACTCTCTCTCACTCTCAACCAACAACCACTGCCCAGATTCCCCTGAGCATAGCTGTTAACCCCGACCCCTAAAATGGAGCTTCTGTGGTTTTACTGGGCGGCTCGCAGCATGAGAGAGAGAGAGAGAGAGAGAGAGAGAGAGAGGTGTGTGTGTGTGTGTGTGTGTGTGTGCGTGTTCTATTTTGTGAATGCAAAGCAGGGCGGGGCTCACAGACGGTTAACCATCCCTGGATAAATAAAGGTTAAAAAAAAATAATAACCTCGCCTGATTCTGACGTCATGGAAAAATGTTTCGCTGCAGAACCTGAACGCAACACAAAAGACTGACAGATTTATTTCACTGTTTCAGTCGTTTCTTCAGTTAAACCTCCAACTCTGTCTGACTCCAGCTTCACTAAGATGCTCAGACTGTCTTCCTTTTCTCCGTTCATATCATTATAAAATTAATACTTTGTTTTTTTTGGCTGCTGCTCAGTTTGATGACATCACTTTGGACTCGGATCACTTCAGTTCACTTCAGTTTGATTGCTGCAGACACCGAGGGGTTGATTGAAAAAAATAATTGGCCGAGTAATAAACAAAGAAAACGGCTCTGCCCTCGTTTGTTGGGTTGTTGTTTTTTTTTAAATAAAGTTCCTCTCCTCAGTTGAACTGTCTCTCTGTCACACAACCAGAAACTCAGGTCCAGCAGGCAGACAGACAATAATCTGTGTTTGTCTTAATCCTTAATCCAAGAGTTTAAACTGAATTGAACTGATGCTGATTTTTGTCATTTTACTGAAGAAAATCAAAGTAAATAAAATTTACTTTTCTATTTCTCATCTCAGCAGCTCAGCCTGATGAAAACTGATCACAGGATGAAACTTTTGTATAATTTAACCTCAATCTGAACAACAAAAGCAACAATTAATTTCTCCACTGGGTCCCTGCAGTCTAAACTGAACAGTCTGGTTATCAGTGCAACACGTCTGCAGGGTCAGACGACGGGGGGAAACCTCGTATCTCCAGAAACCCGACCTGTGCTCTGTCCTGGCACTACTATTAATATCACTGGTAACTAATAATAGTTATTTAACTTATAGTAGTAGTACTACAATTAATACTACCGGTACTAATTTTAGTGGTAATACAATTAATACTACTGATACTACAACTAATACTACCTGTGCCACAAATATTAGTACTCATTAGTACTACATCTAATACCACTAGTCCTGCCGGTCCTGTTTGTCCTGCAGTCTGATGCGTTCAGGGTCTGTGAGTCTCTGTGGATTTCAGATCCACTACAGTAAGAAACAGAAAGAAAAAAAAAAACACGCTGTCTGGAAAAAATGCTGCGGTGGGGTCTGAACGCTGCGTTGCCATGCCGACCAAACAAACGACAAGTCTGCACGAGGCGAGCAGGCGGGACGAGGAGCGAGTGGAGGATGAGGAGGAGGCGGAGATCAGACCGATGTCCCACCCTGCAGCACAAACACTCCGACCGCTCCGACTGCATTCCTGACCGGGGAGGAAACGCTGCTCCGACAGGACGACTCTGAACACAACACCTTCACAAGCCCCGCCCCCTACCCCGATTCACAAGGAGAGCTGCAACTAATTATTGTTTTTACTGTGACTGATCTAGTACGTTTTTTTTTTCATTAGTGACTCATTTAGTTTAAAGTCTGAGAGTGGGGGAAGAGCAAAGCTGGCTGATGCATCAACTGGTTCAGTGATCACACAGCTCTGCTCAGAGGTCAGGGGTCAGAGGTCACTGGATTTACTGACTTGAGTCAAACTGGATCAAACACTCTGTCATTTCTTCTTGTTGCATTTATTCTGGTCTGTTCAAAAATGTATTTAGTTAAACTTCAGTCTGAAATTTAAAATGGGACGAAAACAAAGACAACAACTACAACTGCATCAGTAGTGAAAGTAATCAGATTACTGCAGCTGGTTTCTGCCCAACAAGCCTGAACCAAACCAAACCTCAGATCTCATCATGAAAACACCGCTGCAGTAAATCAGACTCTCAATAAAAATATGTTGCAATCATCACCAAGCGGGCATTATCAGCCTCAACACACACACACACACACACAGTTTGCTGAATTACATGTGATCCAAGCCAACTAGCCACAGGCGAGGTGTGTGTGTGTGTTGGGGTGGGGGTGGAGGGTTACTACGGAAGGCCAGCTGGAAGACAGTCAGAAATAAAGCAGTTGCTGTGTGTTTTACACCTCTGGCGGGACGTCCCGAGCTCCATCGCCCCCCTCTGACATTATGATAATATTCCAACAGAGACTTCACTCTCCTCTATCGTCTTTTCTAACCTGCATAATATCTGAGATTCTTCATCTCAGTGGGACATTCCTGGTTAAATAAAGGTTACATTTTTTTAAAAAATCACTGTAATATTCCTCCGTGTATCTGCACTGCGTAACATTAAGCTTAAAGTGACAGTACTGTACATGTGACCTCCCTCAGTATCACCATAACACTCCTGCAGGGTCCTCTGCGGTGTGTTAAAGTGCAACAGTGAGTTTAAAGTGACCTCATGTTCTCCTCGTGACGTTTACCTGCTCTAGTATTTCTGTCACATTCCTGTTCCTGGGTCAAGTCTCAGTTCAGGACGTCCCGGATCAGTTCACGATCATTCCTACAGCATTTCTGTAGTATTTTAATTTTTGTCTAAAATTTGTCTCACCTCCTCTGCAGGGTCCCAGTCCCATTACAATGTTATTAATATATTATACTATATTATACTGTACTATCATACTAGTATAATATATTAATACCATTCCTATTATATTCCTAAAATAATCCTATTCATGTGCTGATGGACAAGGAGGCTTCCTCTCACTGATCTATAATATACTCATATCTATGATATACTTTATATATACAATACTAACTTTTTGTTATCAGACCAGTGCTACTTGCACTTCCCACAACTTTCAACATTACTACAGTACAGTTTCTGTAATATTCCTATAGTATTCCTGTTGGTTTTCTCTCGCCTCCTTCGCAGGAGTCTTGTCCCAATTCAACAGTCCTATAATAATCCTATAATATTCCTATGCCTTACTGCAACAACAGCCTACTTCTGTCTTTCCAAACTTTCTATAATATTTCTACAGTATTCCTATGCCCGGGTTGTGGCTCACATCCACTGGAGAGTCAGCGTCCCAGTAGCTGCTTACCTCCAACATCCCTGTACTTATACTTCTATAATAATCCTATAATATTCCTGTTCCTGCGCTGATGAACACAGCAGCTGCCTACTTTCCACGCTCCAACATTCCTGCAGCATTCCTATGATATTCTTGTAATATTCCTATGATACTGCGGTCCCGGCTCTCACCTCCCTTGCAGGGCGTCCTGTGCTGGCTGTGCTGAGCCCGGTATCCCTCTATCACCTCCCACTCGCCGTTGTCTCTCTTGATGGGGAAGCAGACGCTCAGGACGTGGTTACACGGCTTGATGATCTTCAGGATCCCGCGGACCCGGTGCCTCTTCTGCTCGGGGGTTTCCCTGTTCTTCAGGTCCTCCACCAGCTGGTCCTCCACGATAGCGGACCCCCGGTCGAAGAAGCCCTCCACCATGTTGAAGAAGTTGGGGTCGTCGTCCCGGTCCACGGCCTGGCTGTAGCCGCGGATCCGCATCAGGGACGAGGAAGCCGGGAGAGCCGAGTCGGCGCAACCCGAGGCCAGGACGCTGCCCGCTCCCCGGGTGAGTAACTCTCCGAAATACCGGTACATTTTGTTTTGGTGAAGTTTAGCGAGTCGGGGAAAGGTGTGCAAACCGGATTAGTGTTTGAAAATACGGGGAAGACGAGG
Organism: Holocentrus rufus; assembly: GCA_900302615.1. Classification (NCBI taxonomy): domain Eukaryota; kingdom Metazoa; phylum Chordata; class Actinopteri; order Holocentriformes; family Holocentridae; genus Holocentrus; species Holocentrus rufus. The sequence continues at coordinate 9,865 of OMLF01021250.1, read as the reverse complement.
GACTGGGCCGGGGAAAAACAAAAACTTAGAGAGAGGCAGCGACTCCTCCTTCATGCCTCCCCTTCCTGTTTAAACTACTGTGGGCTCGTGTGTGCGCGCTCTCTCGCTCGTCCGTGCACGTGTATGTGCTTTCGTGACTTTTAACTGACAGTTAAAGCACAACACAACACTGCAGTTAGCTAACGACAACATACAGAAACAGGGTAAGAAGTAGCACACATGAAGTGTACTTTCCAAAAAAAATTGTGGGGGGAGGAGAAACACCACGAGGCCGTTTCATACAAAAGAAAAGTTGAATGGGAAAATGTGATATTAAAGAGTATAGCCGGCTCCGGCGTGCATATTCTGGCCTGTTTTGACATATTTTTCGTGTTTGTATGAGTTTCAGCTAACGTCAAGCCCAACGGAATTCCAACACAGGAATTCTGGTAACAACCTTCAAAATAAAAGCTCTTGAGTGACAGATCATCGATGCAAAACACTATTTCATACCCATTCTCGCATAGGAACTTGCAAAACGTCAACATGTGACGCATTGGGAATGAGACTAGGTAGTTATATCTATGGTTGAGGATATTTTTGCCTCAGAAAAGCGTGTAAACAGAGACGGAAACATTTTGGGGTAAAACAATAACCTCAATGAAGTGATCAAACTCAACTAGCTTCCGGTTTATTCGGTCACACTTCGGCTGACTTGACGGATGGGTTCCTCACCACTGCCTCGGGAGCGCGCCTCACGGACGCGCCGCTTCATCAAACTAAAGTGCTCAGATTGAATTTTTATTATATTTTATTTATTTTATTTTATTTAGGGTGGATTCAAACCTTTTTCGTATTTAATTTTGTATTTGTAGTACTATAATAGGAAGCAAAAAGCATGCAAAAATGCCAGAAATTTGGAAGTCAAATCTAAAAAAAAAAAAAAAAAAAAAAAAAAGAAAAAGAAACAATACTAGTACTACTACTACTAACAACAACAATAATAATGATAATAATAATATCTTGTCAGCCATCAGTCTGAAGGTTTGGATGATAAATAAGGAAGATAAATAATTTTAGATGCGTGGACTTTGTCATAGTTTGTGTTTTTAGTTAAACTAAACTGGGCTGCTTTCCACTTTCGCCTGTGCTGGGATCTCCTCTCACTCGCTGCACTTCTAAAACTGGGTCTTTAAATGTGATTTACATGATGACACTAAAGTCGCAGCTCCAGTGGAGGTCCTGCCGGAAGCTGGACCTCAGTGGGAGTCTGCAGACGTGCAGCGGGTCACGTTGGTTTTCACACACCGCTGCTGTCAGTCCATCCTGCTGACTGAACGCAGCAGGTGGAGAAACACATTGACCTGCAGTAACCGAGCTGGCTGATTAAAAATTTGGCTCACAGTCAGTCTGACGGTCACTGACCCTCCCACTCACTCACCACACACACACACACACACACACACACACACACAGTTACAGTGTGTGAGAAAAGACTTTAAAGTGCCATTAAAAAGTAACTCCACACCAAAACACTGTTTGTGAGTTGTAGATTGGTATTTAGTGCTGTGTAGTCATGAAATACCACGACACTGATCGAATTATCAACATCGAAGCATTGATACACAGGTGCTGAGTTTATCCCAGTAAACTTGTTTGTGTTTTCCAGTGCAGAGATTACAGATACAGTGACCAGCTTGACCAAAAAAGGTTCAGTGACTTTTGATTTTTGTATTAGCACACAGTGAAAACCAGATAGCAGTTGAAAACTGTCTACAGGTGAAGTTTTAAATGTTACACTGTCCTGCAGATCCTCAGATATACAAGACAGATTGGAGATCATACAGAGTCACTTTGGCCTGCGGAAGCTGGCAACATCAGTCAGACGATTCTGGGGTTATTCATAAAAAAAACTTGAATTTAATTTAATCACTTCTTTACAGCATTGTGGATTTTCAATCTTGAATCTTAAATTTAAAAAACCTGTTCATACTCTTTTTACATTCTTAGGTTACTGCTTCTCATAGTGACTTTCCAACATATGAACAGTAGAAAAACTAAACTTTCCTGGTCACTCACATTACAAACATCTAATAAAGGTGTTCAGGTGATGTTATTCCCCTCTGGCAGCCATGTTGGAGGTCCTCAGCTGGTTGTGTTTCTAAATTTCTCAGTAAACAGAGCTGATTAATTTCTGATCATTTGATCACTGATTCATCTGATTGATTTAGTGTTTAGATAATGTCAGTTTGTTAGCTAGCTAACCATAGTATCTGCTCAGCTAACCATCACTGTCTTGTTGTTAACACATCTGATTAGCACACTAGCTAACAGAGCTAGTAGCAGCTAACGTTAGCATGTTAACATAAGAAAACATGGCAGATTTTTACTTTAGATTGTTGGCTGACTGTATGTTTTTGTGTTTTTTTTTAATTTTACAGATACAGAATGATAAACTGCAGATGATCTGATGAACTTATGCACAAGTTGCCTTGCTAAATTTGCCTGCTGGTTAGAAAATTCCTCAGTGTTACTCCATGATGAGACACAGCTGGTTGGTTGTAAATTACTGAGTAAACTGCATGTTTAGTAAATGAGCGAAAGGTCCTGAGGTCACAGCACCAAGACAACAGAGTCAATAATTATTCAGCAGCATGTTAAGATCTGACTGTCAGAGGAAAGACTTTTAATTACAGACAGAATGAAGGTGAGGCTGTGAGGACCTGCAGGTTCAGCAGGTTCAGCCATTTAATTTAGATTATTATTTTTTATATTGAAATTCGGTTCACCCTGCTGACAGGCGGCCCGCTTTGTTTGTTCAACATTTTACTCCACAGTAACATATTCTGAAATCTGGCAGGTGGATTTAAATTTGGTGATCTGAGCACATTCCTGCTCCCCAGAGGATGAACCCTGTCAGATTTGGTGACTTCACCCTCAGTTCAAAATGTACAAACCCCATCCTCCCACTTCTTAATTTCTCCCAGCATGCACCAAACCAGCAGGGCAGCAGGAGCCAGAGGCCACACCTGTTCTTTTTCTGGCTTTATTTATGACATTTTATAATACTTTTGTATTTATTCATATATTTGTGAATGTATTTATTTGTTTATTTACTTACTTACCTGTGTACCTTTCTATTAATTTATGTATCTATCTATTAATTAACTTACTTATATCTTGCATTGTGCTTTGTAACTCTGATCTGACGAGGTAAATAAAGGTGAACAGGATCTGTGTTCTCAGTTTGGTTTCTGATGCTGTATGTTTTGTCAGGTTGAACTCGCAGCACAGCAGCTGTGAGTTCAAGGGATTCACAAACTTGTTCAAAGACACAAAGGATCATGGGAAATTCATTCCACTGAGCTGGGAGTGAGAGCATTATACTACTGTTAACCTCATGGTGCTGTGGCCTAAAATTTAAAAGTAAACCTCCATCCCTGTCCATCATCATCATCACATCTCCGTCTTTCTCCAGTTTTGACTCCATCATCTCTCTTCACCAGGTTCTCAAACCGGTGGCGACCTGCATGCATCACCGGCTCGTGTGCCGCCAACTCCCACCTCAGCTGACCTCTGGTTGGTCAGTTTTGGGGAGTTTCTGGTTGTTAAACTCTTTTTTTTCCTGTGTGAAGGAACGCAGAGCATTTATCAGCCTGACAGACCGAGCTGCTTTATCACCTCCAGCTGTGCAGCACTGTGAATTCTGCTGCATAACACTGACATGCAGACCAGCTGCACTGCTGCTCCTCCACTGTTTGCTTCTGTTTTTCTTAATAATTATTTTTATTGATTTGATTGATTTGATTGTTAGTGATCCAATATGCACACACTGCGCTTGAATAAAATAAACATTGACGATAAAACACCAAAAAATCAAAGACATATTTTCACTGCTGTCCTCAGGTGTGGCATCTGGAAGCACTCATTCATAAAACCAGGGAAACACAGACCGTATCGTAGAATCTGTTCAGCATAATAACAAAACTTACAGTAGAAAATACAGTAACATCCCACCATCTGTTCTAGTCTATTCCAGACAGGGAAAGTCAGGGGATTTAATGAATTCTTCATTGAATATCATCGAATTTTGTCTGTCTTAATCTGAAAAGTCATGGAAAGCATAACAGAAACTGTGAGGCATCATTACTTTAAAATCACTGAAGGAAACATGAAACTGATTTCAACATGACTTGCAGTCTGTTTCATTTATAAGGTGCAGAGAAGAAAAAACCTGCCTTACCAAGTTCAGCATCCATGTTCTTCTCACCTCCTGTCTTCTCTTCACCTCTCCCATAGGTGCTCCATCTGCAGGTTTCCTGACCCAGGATCCAGTCCATCATATATCTGCAGGTCCTGAAGGACCGGATCTAGAAGCAGCATGTCGGACAAACCGAAGATCCACGTGTTCCTGGGAGCTCCTCCTCCTCCATCCGGCCCAGTGTTGGTGTCTGAAGCTGGGGCAGAGGATGAGCAGCGACCCCCTGGGCGGTGGAGAAACCTGGAGCTCTGCTGGCAGGGAGGGAAGCTGCAGCCCAGGACAGGTGAGGTGTTCAGGGAACCACCAATATGGGTTTTTGAAGGCCAGTACCAATCTTTAATGAATTTAAGCTGCCAATAAACAATATTTTTGTAACTTGTATGCTAAAAACGTAGATAAAATTTCAAGAAATTCAGTGTCTACCTAAGATTTTACATCTTCTCAGAGTGGAAAAGTCTCTGAAACAGAATTTGGACCTCGTGGGAGACTAAAACTCTCCTTTAAAACCAGACTGGTGAATTTGTCTTTGTGTTAAATGCTATTTTAGGCAGAGAATTTAAACTAATAACAATGGCATATACTACCACTGTTTATGCTACTGCTACTACAGCTATGACTACCTCTAGTAATAATAATTATAACAACAACATCTGCAGGTCCTCAAGGACCGGATCCAGAAGCAGACAGCATGTCGGACAAACCGAAGATCCACGTGTTCCTGGGAGCTCCTCCTCCTCCCTCCAGCCTGGTATTGGTGTCTGAAGCTGGGGCAGAGGATGAGCAGCGCCCCCCTGGGCGGTGGAGAAACCTGGAGCTCTGCTGGCAGGGAGGGAAGCTGCAGCCCAGGGCAGGTGAGGCGTTCAGGGAGCCAGAGTTAATTTTTTTTAAAGGATTACAAGTATTGTTTCCCCCAGAATTTAAACAGATTATTACTTCTGCTTGTGAGACTAAACTTTTCAGATATCACTTTGGACTCTGGTAACTTGTGATCAATAATAAAATATTTTAAAATAATTGTTGTATGCCCTATGTAATGTTGCTCAGTTATACAAAAAATATGTAATCAAACAAGCTGTAGATTATCCATCATGTCAGAGGTGGGCGACTCTGCCAGGCTGAATAAATGAAATGCAGTCCTGTCTGTTTCAGGTCAGGGTTTTGGTTCTGACAGACATGGAGGAACCTGTTCTGAAGAGGCTGCTCAGGTTCAACATGGAGGCAGAGTGAGATCTTCATCAGGCGAGGAAGAAACCTGCAGGGAGGACATCAAGGCTGACCCATCAATCCAGAGCATACCAGACCACTATGATGAGATGAATGCAGATCAGGAGGACTTGTGCACTGAGGCTGATCAGACTGTAGAGACTTTACAAGGCCAGGATGGACGAGCAGGATCTGACAACAGACTGAGTCTGTACACCAAAATTCATAAATCCACTGAGCGCTTTCAGAGCCAGGATCAGCAATCAGATGCAGATAAGGAAGATCTGTGCTCAGCTTCCATTCATGATTATCTGGACAGCTGCTTCCCTGCAGCCCAGCCAGAACCAGAACCACAACCAGAACCAGAACCAGAGCAGTCCAATCAGAAGTCCTCACCTGTCATCCCATCCATGTCCATCCAAACTCAATACCTCAGCACGTGGACCCTCAGTCAGGCCTTAATCCTGAGAGGCAGGTGTGGTGTCCAGTCAGGAAGCAGCCCTGAGAAAGCCACGCCTCCTCAAACCCCACCCAAACACACCCCGACACCGCCATCTGTCTCCTCCAGCACCCCAGAGCTCTTCAGCCCTGTGACGCCCACTCAGTCACCCAAGCCCACCCAGTCACCCAGGGCCACCCAGTCACCCAGGGCCAACCAGTCGCCCAGGGCCAACCAGTCACCCAGGGCCACCCAGTCGGGCTCCATGGAGCTCTTCAGCGAGCTCTCCCTGTCCCAGAGGATGGAGGAAGGCGGGGTCGTCCTGGAGGCGACCCCAGATGGGGTGCTGTGCTCCCAGGAAGAGGAGCAGCAGGAGCTCGGTGGCAGTGACCCAAAGGAGTCCAGATCAACCTCGGGGTCCCTGACGGTCCGGGGCTCCCCCACCAAGCCTCCTGACCACAAGAGACCTCGAATCTCCGAGAGTTTAACCAGAACTGAAGCGTCTCCACCGCCACCGGCCTGCGCTAACGTCAGGCTTCAAGGTCCAACCACTCCTCTGGTCCGGTGTGTCGAACCGGCAGTGCGCTACTCGGTCCTGGTGGCGGCGGTTCACCCCTGTCACCTGAAGGAGATCAAGGTCGGTGCTGTTGTCTTGCACTCTCTCATAAAATCTGGTGAAAGAAGATGGCGCTCTGAAAGACAGATTGCATGTTGTGGGACTCTGGGGGGGATTAATATTGCTAAACGTGCTGGAAATGCTCCTGATTTGAAATGTTTTATCATTTGAATATTTAAAAATTTGACAGAATCAGGATTGAAACAGCAAAGTACAACTGAAGTGCTCTAAATTATTAAAAACATTATTTAGTGCTATGAATTTATATTTGTTGCATGAACGATTTTGCAAAACAGAGCTGAGATGAATGGATGATTGGTCTAATGGACTAATCAGACGTTGGCTTGATCCATCACAGGTGAAGTCGGGGGCGTCGGCAGGCACCTTCGTTCCTCTGGCGTCCATCATTGTGACGGACCAGTCAGGCGTTGAAATGAAGGTGGTGCTGTGGCGGCGGGCGGCGTTCTGGACCTTGGCGGTCTATCCTGGGGACATCCTGCTCATCACAGGTAAAGGAACAGTTCGCTCATTTATTTTGGATCTTTCTGCTTGAGATGTGATTCTACTGCTGGTCAGCTTGAGCAAACCAGCAGGGTGAGAAATGCCGGTCAACATGATTGTTTAGTCGACACAACATCAACAAAACATCATATATCATCTGGTTCAAAATACAAATGTACAAAAAGTTGCATTTCACCATAAAGCTGGTAAATGTACGTCTGCAAAGGGGCATGTAAACGTTTCTGTGGAAAAACTAAAAGTGCCTCATATATCCAACTTCAAAATATATTTGAGGTGCTTCAAAAAACTTTTCCATATGATGAAGTTATGCAAAATATCCAACGGGGTACTTGAAGGTCCTCAAAGAACTTAAAACTTAAAATTAGTAATTAATAGAAGGAGTTTTGGGTAACATGCAGAGGAGCCGACATGCACGAAATCCCTGCATCAAACAAAAGCTGGTTGGTTGATCAGGGAAGGATTTCCTGCAGTGTGTCATCAGCTCAGCATGCAAAAACGAAATTCTCCAACATATCCAATAACAGGCTGCATGCATCTTCCCTCCACCAAACACTGCAATGAAACAAGTCACTTCACAAGATCATCCGTCTCTTTGTTTATGTTTCATTTTCAGCTTTTCACACACACACACACACACAAACACACACACACACACACACACACACACACGTTATGTGCAAATATGTTAGCAGATATCTATTCATATCTGCATGAGGCCTGTGCCTATTCACACATGCAAAGACTGACACACAATGGTGATTAAAGGTACATTATGCAAATTTGTAGGGTAAAGTGAAGTGAGGACCCTTTAGACTCAACTGAAAAAATGTGGAATAAGCACATAATCCATCAGTGAGTCAGCCCGATGATGAAAAACATGTAGATTCGGCCATCAAATTGCATACTTAATCCATGTTTTTGTGGGTTGAGTCTAAAGGGTTCTCACTTCAATCAATCCTCTGAGTTTTACATAATGCACCTTTAAGGTAGCAGCTGTTCCAGCCTTTAATCAAACAGACATACACTGATGAACATGCTGCACTGATGTAAGCCAACATCTGACACTTCAGGGCTTGTTAGTTATTAAGCATCTGGATTTCATGCCAGTATGAATTCAAGGTAAAAAAAAAAACAAACTCATTACCTCGAGTTTCTGATTCTAGAGAATCTGCAGAGGTGTTTTATTAATGATTGAAGTTCCTTCCTGTCTTTGACAAAGTGCCATCATTTGCTTGAACTGTTGATGCTGTCGATGCTTCTGCATGTGTAGATGTGATGTTTCTCAGATGGTGACTGCTCTCTACACAGACTGCTTTTCTCTCCATACATGCTGGATATATACTTATACCATATGTACTTCATGTTGTTGTGTCTGTGTGTTCAGGGCTGCAGGTGAACCAGGACAGATGGAGAGGAGAGACGGTGCTGCAGTCCACCTACAGCAGCAGGCTGCTCAACTTGGGACAGATCACTGCCTCCGCCTCGCCACCAGGTGGAGCTGCAGTCAACCTGGGACAGAAAAAAAACAAAACAAAACAAAAACACAAACTACCACACGGAATCTCTGAAGTGCCACCAACTAATAAAAACTATCACAAAAAATCCTATATCACCATACAGAGTACTATAAATCACACCAAGGTACCACAAAGTGCAGCTTGTAACTACTTTAGCAGTAAGCTTCATGGTTCTGTGTGGTAGTTTGTGGTAGTTTGTGGTAGTTTGTGGCGACTAACAGGACCCATTATACTTGACAATTGAAGTAGCAGGTTCAAATAATGAGCTTTACATATGAAGACTTCATATACAAAAAATAGAACTGACTGTTGTATGTGATGCTTCGGAAAACAAATTTCCTGAATCCAAAATCCAAAATTGTGTTGCAAAAGCCAAAATCACCACTGCATCAGCCTACCAGTATAACTTTTATTGATACTATCAGGAAAAACACAGAGGTTATAAAAATTAATACATCTGGAGACATATGTTTTTGCTAATATACTTTCATATATATGCTTTATTTATGTTCAAAATTTTGCTGAAGAGCACTTCAATAGCTGATAAAAGGATCTCAAATTAATTTTCATAGCATTTTAATTTAACTGAATCAGTTTGTAGTAACTTGACCTGCTCTCTCTCTCTCTCTCTCTCTCTCTCTCTCTCTCCCTCTCTCTCTCTCTCCAGTTCCTCAGCATGTTGATGCTCGCTCGCTCAGGTCTCTGTGTGGGTTCCTGCGGGCTCGGCGCCCCCTGCTCGTCTCCCTGCCACCACGCTCCGCCCAGAACCTGAACCGCCTCCCCTACGCCCTGCTGAGGTCACTGAGGGTCAACACGCTGGTGCACTGCCTGCTGCGCGTCACACACACACACATGAGCACAGGTAGTGCGTGTGTGTGTGTGTGTGTGTGTTGCTGCAATAGTGGGGACTGGTTTAAGTTTTGGATCATAAACAGAGGACATAATCTTTTCTTTCTTTCTTTCTTTCTTTCTTTCTTTCTTTCTTTCTTTCTTTCCTTCTTTCTTTCTTTATTCAATTGGTCAATTAAAACTTGTTTTTCTGTGATTGGCTCAGTTGTAATTGCCACAGGAAGCAGATCCCATTAACTTCTTTCATTTTTATGCATTAAATGAGAGTTGGAAAAAATACTGAGATTCATTCATCATTCATGTGCTTTTTATATAATTCAGCCAGTTTAAATATTTGACATCCAAATACAGTGTGTGTGTGTGTGTGTGTGTGTGTGTGTGTGTGTGTGCATGTGTGTGTGTGTGTGTGTGTGTGTGTGTGCGTGTGCATATGTGCATGTGTGTGTGTGTGTCAGCCTGGCGGGGGGAGGCAGAGTCCG
>OMLF01021248.1:47663-58469 GCA_900302615.1 Holocentrus rufus | reverse complement strand
CCCCCCCCCCCTCCTCATTTCAAAGCTGGTGCTCCATTTTCAAACCCATCACTGCTGTAGAGATTTGCTCAGGAATTCAAGCCCTCTCTCTAAAAACAGGATGAACACCCATTCTGTGGACCTGGGGAACTCGTTAAGCTTGTCACTGTGGTTCAGTAAACTCACACACTTCTCTCTATCAGTTCCAAATGTTTTCGTCTTTGTTGCAAAGCTGCACGGGCTTCATGAATGTTGATGTATTCCACTGCAGGTCTTACTGTAAATCATGCTGGGTAAGAGCACCGTATAAACCGAACACTGTAAATTTAAAGTGTCCTATAAACTGTCAAGGAGTTTGTGAGCTCGAACTTTATATCGGTGATGGCAAATTTGACAACTGAAGTGTTAATCTTCATTGTCATTTTTGGCATTGTTTTGCAACGTTTTTGTTTATACAAATCACAGCAGAAAAGAATGAAGAAGAATGAATGAATGAAACATCAAATGGTGTGAACTGATTTATTTATGCTTTTATTGGACATGTAACATTTCCTGAAGTGTCATTTTTAAATATTTGCATTAATTACAAACAGCTGGGGCACCATAAATCTCCATTTGAATTGAATTTTGTTTTTCATGAGCAGATCAAATTGCAACCAATATTCATGCCATTAACTTGCTAGTATTCTAGCTTTTTTTGCCTTCCTCTAAATCTGTAAGGAAATAAGCACTGCAGTCGGTTATTGGTTTCATTAATTACTTCTGCTTCATGGCCAAAATATCTTGTCTGTAATGTAAAAGTGAAAAAAACTTGCGTAGAATGTGGCATTTAACTTCTATCATGGATTTTTGATCATTTTGTAACAACTGCTTCTGTTGTTCAAAAGCAGTACTTGCAGTACATAATTCTTCAACACATAATCATGTTAGCTAAGCATTTTCCAGCCAAACCGAAGGCTCTTTAGGCTTTGTCACTTAGAAGGAAAAAACATTATTTCATTTTAATCTTCCCTTAGTGACTTGTCTTGTGCCGGCTTCAAAGCCTCTGATATTTCTTCAAACTCTGAAACATGATATTGGAATCTGGATAGCGGAAGTGGTGAGATGGGGAGCAGCCAGCTGTTTGTTCTCCCCTGTGACTATCAGGCCTGGTTTGCTGCGTCTGCAGACTCACTGTCAGTCAGCTCCTCTCTCCTACGCACTGTGTGCTGCTCCTATGGCTGAGATATAACGCCGCATGTTGACTTCTGTGTGTCTCAACCATGCATCAACAGAAGTAGCAACCAGGGAAGCCTTGCAGTGCCCTCTGCCCCACTGCACTCCCCGCCCTGCTGTATCTCTGCAGCCTCAGCAACTGTTTCTAATTTTCACAGTGAAAGATGGGGAGCAGGCAGCCAGTTCAACTGATCACCAAAGGTCATCCATGAGGCAAATGAATAGACTTTTACAGTGTTTTTTTCCCCCAGATAACACGACCTGTTCCTGTTTGGACTGTAATTCCGCGGCTGTAATGGTTTATAGAGGTGTCATGTGCAGTAAATACAAACAGACATCTTTCTTGGAAGTTGCAGCTCCAATGTTATGACTGTAATCACGTTTATTGCAGTGGTTTCAAGTGTTTGTATTTCAGGTTTTGCAGCTATTTTTAAAAATGTAATGGACAGTAGCGGCTTTGTTATACACAACTGTATCTGTGTGTTTGTGTCTGGCTGGAGCTGCACTGCGCTTTCAGGCTTTCTGTTCGCTCACCATCATGCTGACAAACAAGAAATAATGCTATTACTCAGGAGGGCTTCAGTCCAGTAAATGGTATCTTATGATGTGAAGGATGATGCTCCATTTGGCGCATTACTGCACATATTGAACATTATAGTGTCTGATACCCCAGAAGCTGCAGGTTAAAGGCCAAACTGCTCCCATATTTCGACTTCTTTTCAACAGTTGTAATCATATCTGTGTGTCACAAATATCACTTACATGTGTTTGCATTGAGTATGCTTTGGTAGCTTAGAAGTCAAGGCTAACTTGTCCCAGTTCACTCCCATTCATGTTCAAAAAATGTGAGAAACTGCTCCACGAAAGCTGAAAGTTGCTTCTCTTAGGTAATTCTATCTTGTGAATATTTGGCTGGTACCTATGTTTGCTGAAATTGCTGTTTCACTCCATTGCAATCTGTCGAAATTTGGGCATTAATACCAAATGTGTTCTGTGTTAAAAGCTCAAAGACATTCTTGGGTCCACTTGTTGCTAACTCCCGCCTACTCAGGAGTAAAACAGTAATTCTAGCATATGTGATTGCCAAGCACTTTTAATTTTCATGGAGCAGTATTTTTTATTTTATTTATTTATTTATTTACATTTTTTGAACATGAATGGGAGTGAATTGGGGTAAGTTAGCCTTGATTTCTAAGCCACTAAAGCATATTCTGTGCACATAACTGATGTGACAAACAGACATGATCATTACTATTAGCTAAAAGTCAAAACAGGCCCAGTACAGCCCTTTAAAGCCAGCTGTCTTCAGCTCATCTGTAATTAGTCAGGTCTATACGATATTATGTCATCAACCTTTTGCCCAAACTGACAGCACATTCACTTTTCAACCGATGAAAGTACTTCATACATACTTTCTATGCTATTATCTGTTTCAACACACTACAATTAACACTCATAATTGACTGAGTTTTGAAGTTTGTTTAGTTTCATTTTACCAGTTCTTAGGTCATGAAGCAAACACTGCCCTGCCAGAGCCTCCTATTTGCATGTATAATTTCCCCCAACGCAAACAGACACGGACAGGGAACAAGCTCAGACCACTGCAGCTGTGCCCTGGTTATCTGCTCTGTTAGTTTCCCATCGTCACATGTCAGGTATTTGTAGGCCTCTGAGTCAGTGCTTGGCCTCTCACTCTGTCCAGTGGAAACCTGATGTGGCCTTATCTCGTCGGCCGCGATGGCTGTACCCAAGGTTACTATTGTTTCCACCTTACTTCCCCTCTCAGAGGAACTTTACTGGCACAGAAAATTAAAATGTCTGTAATATGATGATAAAAGAGGTGATTGTTTGACACCAGCAGAAGAGCTTGCAAGAGGTGTGATTATCATATTAGCCTTTTTTTTGTTGTTGTTGTTCAAAGAGTTATTTCTCCTTTTTAATTTCTGTAGCTGTCAGCTGTGCTAAATTTAAGATAGGAAAATGACTCATGGGCAAATGGCATCCTTAATTTAGTTTTTTCTTAAAAGAGTTTTTGTGTTTATTTTTAACCCTAAAAATGAAACATTGACTTATCCAAAGAAACTTAACAGAGAAACCTTGTTCTTTTCTGCTTTACATTCACATATTTTAACACATTTACAAACTTGTCTTCTACTATTGGACACTGATCAGCTGCACTAGAGCATCTGGAGGTTTAAAGACTTGCTCAAAGGCACTTCAAGAAATGATCCCCTCCTCTGTATATTTATGCATCTCAACACAAAAGGCCAATAGCACTACCTTGCCAATAGTAGCTGTGCTTGTTAAACATAAACTTCAGTTGTTTGGGTTTAAAATGTCTACTGGCAACATACCATTGATTCTTGCTCATCTTAAAGCTGAGCCTATCAGAAAAGTTTTACACTAATCAAGGGTGGTGTAAAAAAAATGAAAAATAGAAACTCCGAATAGTTCATTGTATTGCATGAGGGAGCCAGTAGTGGACAGTTACAACTTTAAGTCTTCTCAGTCATTTCTATTTGGGAAATGTGTCCACAAGATCGGTGTTATTTTCAGAACAGTTCCTGTGATTCCTGAATGTGTACATTTTATTTTTGCAATGTGATTCAGTGTATATGGTATCCACAAAAGTGCAAGTTTTACATCTGTGTTTTTGGCTCATGCTCTGGCAGTGTGGGAGAAACCCATAAAAAAACTTTAGACAGTGACTGGCATGGGAGAAGATCTGAGTCAGTGCTTTTTTTAAAGACTTGTCAGTTGCTCTATTTCTCGAGACAGATATGAACTGAACGTGTGGAAACAAAGTCAAAATTAGGTATTTTAAATTAGACATCTATGTAGGCACATGATCATGGAGCACAGACAGATCCAGACAAATCAGCTGAATAGCTCCGTCACAGCTTTGCTTGAACAAAACCACATTGTTATTTGCAGGTGTGAGTCAATGTAGAATTGTGCAGTGACTGTGGTGTCAAAAGTATATCTGCTTGAGGTTATTTTCATCCATAAACACTTTTTATCTTTTGTATTTGTTCTTCATGCTTGCCAAATATAATAGTATACCATAAGAATACTAACTAGCCTCCAGAAATAGTCTGGGTTACTGTTTGGTCTAATATTGTTTCTAATATAAACAGCACATTGGATCCTAGCTCTGTTGCATCTTTTCAAGCCTATTTTTAAGAACCTTTAAATAGACCCGTCCATTTCTGTACTAGTTTTCTATTGTAAATATCATACAAAGTTGTTTATAAACACTATAAACACAGCTGGGACAGTCGAGTGTTTTGTAATTATTTTCCGTCCATGTTTTTCTTATGTGTCCTGGGCTGAGAAGTCACTATATTATTTATATTAAACTTACTGTTATTATATAATCCACTCTTATAGTTACAACCCTGTCCTCTAATGGATTACATGATCTACGAATATAGTAGCAGTTACAGCCCAGAACAAATATTGATCTAATCATTTTTGGGATTGGTTGCCTCTGTTGGAAGGCTGACATTATTGATAGAGGTGGTTACTTGTGTCACAATAAGATGAAAAATGTCTCTTTGTTCTTTGTCCTTTGGCTTGCCCACTTTCCACCAGTGTGTGTTCCAACTGGGTGATTCTGGATCTGCTGTGGCCTTTACAGGATGTGAAATCTCAGCCATATTCTCTGAGGCTGTGATTGGAGGGGCTGACAGTGATCACTGTCAAAGCATCTGAAGATTGGCCTTTTCTTACAGAGACCATGGCTTAATCACAGGAAGTTGTCTTTAGATTTTATTCTAAGATCTCTATCAAGAACAGTAGGATGGATTTATTTATGCATCTTGGACATTTAAGCAAACATTTTGATTTGTAGGACTTTAAATCATACCTAAAAGTCCAAAACTGTCATGGCCAATGAAAGAGTACACCTCTAACAACAGTTACTGTGTGCTGGCTCACAAATTTAGTTGTACAGTATGTACTTGGTGAGTATTTGCAGGCTTCTAATTTGAATTGGGAGTAATAAGTACTCCCACTGACTGGCTTGACCTTTTGTAGTGTTTTTCTTTATCCCGCATGGAGCAAGACTTAGAGATGAACAGGAATTCAGCTTTTCCGACGCTGACATGAGAGAGCTCTTTGTGGTTTATAAGTGAGTGTGGAGTCACTGATATGGAGCCAAAGAGGCAAAATGAGCCAAACTTAAACCCACCTTTTTGTAAAAAAAAAAAAAAATCACCACCTATAATTTCTTAGATGTCAAAGTGGCAGGCCTCTCTCACTCTCTTTTTTAGATGTTTGGGAGGAGCAGTTCTATTCATAGCGTTCCCATGATGTCATATGCATTTCCTACCAACATAGTGCCATAACTCATACGCAGCTCATTGGCCCTTGATTATAATCACCTGTCATATCATCTGTTATTTTCCTATCATGACGGCCATGTGGTGATGGAACAGAATACTATGAATAAGAGCTGGGCTGTGTGTGTTTGTTTCTGCATTTGTATATAACACTTTGCAGCATGCACAGCTTAGGGGAATTGTGGTATGCATTGTTTAGGCCTGTCAGAGCCCCACAGGCCCTGCATCATGGAAACACAGAGTGCACTTGTACACCAGGCAGGACAGTAAATGTCAAACGGCGCCAACCAACCCGATGCCAGTGAGCTGTACATCCACATACCAGGAAATAGCTGAGGGATATTCTGACCGTGATGGCTAAGTCAATGCATGAGTTCTATATTCTGCTCAAATTACTCTCCGACTCTGCAACCAGAGCAGAGTTCTCAAAGTCAGCATAGTTTCACTCACTCCAGTCATGCATGCCTTCACCTGACCCCTCCACCTGAGGGTCACCACTTTTGTTAGTGTTCAAAATAAGCAGTGACATGGCTCTGAGGGTTTTTTGTATAGTGAGTTGGAAGGATTTACAGTGATATTGTCATCAACAGTTATTTACCTTAAATCGTCCTCGGTGAACCAGTTCCTTTTGGGTCCATGCAGAAGTAAAATCTGCCTATATGGCAGACCTCGCTGAAAATAGTTTTTGCACAGCCGCCCAAAATTGTTCTTGAAGGATCTAAAATGGTATTGTTTATGGATGCCATTGTTTAAGGGTGTGGAGAATATGCATCCTCCCATGAACTTTAACCATAGGTCTAAATATATGACCTTCAGTGACCTTTCCCTCAATAGCTTGCGGCTCTCTTGACCCATGTTAGCCTTGCAGTCTACAGCATCGCTGTACAAAGACCCATATTGTTTTGTTGCACACAGTAAAACAATTCCTATAGCCTGCGGTTTTTCTCTCACTGTATTCCTTTTAGCAGCTGTTCTGGTTGGGCCTGGGAGGTCCGTTCTTCATATATTTCTGTTAACGGGGCAATTAGAGTCGACCATAAGCCGTGGCTGCTGCTGGGCCAAAACCTCTCTAATTCAGCTGGAAGCTGTCTTCGAGGACGAGACTTTTGACTTTTGCAATTTACTTCTCTCCTGGCAGTTGACTCATAAAAAGAGCTGCTACTGTGTCCTTTTACTGCTGCAGCCAGGGGACATCTCAGGCCCTGATATGAAATGCTGAAGGCATCATCATGCCCAGCAAGCCAAACAGTCCTGCTGTAGTCTGTGGATTTTCTTTTGACTCCTCTCATATTGGGCAAACCTCTGTGGTGAGGCCAGAGAGCTGTTTAATTCCGCTTCCTCCACCCTAGAAGTTATGGATGCAGTAAAATTATTGTCATTGTCCTTAACAGATTTGGTCGCATTCGACAAGACAGACTATTATTCTTTTGCTGCACAGGATGATCATGCATGCACTCTGTTACGATTCCCTCTTTCTGCAAGGCCAGTATTTCTGGCCCATTAAATAAAAAGTCAAGGATGAAACTGAACCCTCAATTTTGGTGACTGCAGACACTTTCATTTGTGTCTTTGTAAAAATAACATATTTGCATTTCATTCAGATGCTATTTAGGTAGCTGCTGGTTAGGATTTCATTGATTGAAACTTGAGACCGCGGCCCTGCTCTGGCTCTGGGAAGCACGGGCATGAATGAGCACCCACTGCAAATGGTTTGTTGACATTCAGACTGTGCTGGGGCTAAAATGAACATAGTGTGCGACATATTCCTTGTCTAGGTTTTCAGCGGAGTTACACCCTAAAACCACATCGTCTTTGATACTGTATTTTATTAGCAGCCTTTTTTTTTGCTGCTGACATCCAGTTGAGCGACTGAATAAATGAGATGTTAAAATGCAACAGCTCTCAAGTTTCCATAGTGTGGCTAAATTTTTGGAAAAAGGAGAGTGCTGCCACTGTAGAGCAGAAGTTTCATGTAGTTCAGTCTCAGATGTGTTAAAAGTCCTCCCATCTCGGTTTACACTTAATCATTATGTCCTTTCTCTCTCTGGGTGGGACGGTGCCTGGCCCTGCCCTGCAGGCTCAACACCACCTCACTGTAGAGCAAATCACTTAATGCTTATGTGACTAAACCCTTAAAGTAATGCCTCTCCTTTTGCTTTTCTCACAGCCCTTGTACGTATGTCAACACAAACAGCCCACTTCCACAACAGTGTAAGAAATGTAGACAGGTAAACAGAGGACAAGGAGCCCTGCTGCTCTGCATTATTCATGCCAGTGTCCCCATTACAAGCAAGTGATCACTCAGGCTGTGGTGTGCAGTGAAGACAGAGTCAGCCTCTGTATCTTTTCCACACTATCCTCCATGTGCAGGTGTTTATGAGAAAAAGGTGGAAGACTTTGGTCATTGTACTATTTCCATGCCCATGACTGTAGCAAGCACTGTTTCCACTGGCGTTGGCTCAGTGTTTCTGCATTGATGGGAATTTATTATTGTCTGGATGGATGGGAACCCCAGACCAGGTCGGAGCGGTTTTAACTAACAAGATAATCGTTTGTCCGAGTCTGGTGAGCTGTCTTCGGCCTGGCATGGATCACCGGCCCTGCAGTGGTCGTAGCGCTTTTGCTGCCCTGCTTTGTGCATGGCAGCCAATCAGACGACGGCCTCTGCTATGGTGACCAGGGTTTAGGGTTTAAAGGGGAACGCCGCCTATTTTAGGATTTCACATATGTTATATCTGAGTCACAGGACGGTCTAGTCAGTGTCTTTCCAACTTGCACCTCCCTTCCCTGAAGGTAGAAATCAGACACAAACCTTCAAATTGTGATGTCACAGGGATGTAAAATCAGGGGCTGCCCCATAGACAATCAATAGAGCAGTGACTTTGTTGAGTTTACACCAGAATAAAGTTTATATTCTATCATTGCAACCATTGGTGCAGAATTTAAACCAGAATTTAAACCTGAAGAACTCACAAAAAATCTCACTGGGCAGCAAATTCAGTGCCTCATTCATTGGCTATGCGGCACTGCCAGATTTGGCATCACAAATTCAAGATTTAGTTCTCCAGTTCCTAGTTAGAAAAGAATGGTGCATGTTTACAAACACTGACCGAACTGTCCTGAGGCACAGAAATAGCATATGTGAATTCTTAAAATGGGTGGCATTCCACTTTAATCAAGGTCCCGCCCTATCTGGAGGTTTCCAGCATCACCTCAGAGGATGAGGCTGATGTATTTGTGTGTGTGTGTGTGTGTGTGTGGCTCTGTGGTGAACTTAATGAATATCTCATCCCTCAGACACTTAGCTCTGATGCTCATTCAGACTGTCTCACACTGTGGGTAATTGTTCCTCCGATACCACAAACCCATTCTGTTTCTGGGACAGACACACACACAGTTCACCACATCTACTGAGGCTGCACTCTCTCATCATTTTTTTGTTATCTTCTTGTCCTGTCTTGGAGAGGTTCACTCTCTCTGTCAGCATTTAAATCTCCGTCTGGCTTAACTGAACTCCTCAATTAGTGACTTTTGACGAAGTGCAGACTCGGTGGTTTAGCTGCCCAAGCAACAGAGACCAGGTGGAAATTCTGTTTAGATAGTTTAAGTTCTGTTTAGTTTATATCAAATCAACTATCTCTGGGGTCCCCCGACGGCTAGGAGGGAAATCAGTCCAAATCAACTCACTCTTAACTGGGGTAGATGTGTACTGGAGAAGTTCTCTGGCAGCGTTGTTCAGAGTGAATAGTTTTGGTAGCAATTGTAGCCCTGTCGATAGTTTGGAAAAACTTGTGCTGAGTATGAAAACTACTACTAGTTCATATGTAGAACTCATGGAAATAATATTCCATGCTTACTATTTAAGCTTGAGCTGTTTGCTTGTTTGTTGTATCAGAGATCAGATCTTTCTGTTCTGAGCGTGTCTGCAGAGTTGTGATTACCATCATGCATCAGGAAAAAAAAAAGTTTTATCATAGTTATCATATCTTTATTGTTATCTAATGACAAACTGACCTGTTTACCAGGTCACAAGGATCAGTTGAATGTAACACTAGAGCTTTAGTTTCTCTCCATCTCAACGGCTGCTTCTTTCCCCTTACTTTAAGAATCCTTAAAGTATATCCTGTTACTAGAGAAATGGTTGTGACTGATTTGTGACTTAGCCACTGACTCATGGCGAATATGTAAAATAATATAAAAATTCAGAACTAGAATCTTTGAAAATCATCTTTGTTGTTCTTAAGGGAAGAAGCATGTTAAGGGTTGGCTGCATGGTGGCACGTCCAGGGTTTATCAAACACGGAGGGAAAACTATAGTGCAGCATGGGCTTTACTTTTCTCCTGCAGTCTGTTCTAGGCTAAATCCCAAGTAATAACCACTGACATGCCAGAGTAGCATTGCTAGGGGCATTTCCATGTTGTGTTATTCAGTACATGACCTAAAACTCTGCCTGGTTGTACTGCAGAACAGGGCTATGTTCCTGAGCTAGATTTAGCTCCGAGAGGGAAGTTGCTCCTTAATCACCATAAACAAGAAGCTTGGACTAACATATCCTGCAGTTTGAACATTCACTTTATTAAAAAAAATCTCTTTTCCAATCTGATGATGACAACCCGGAGACTTTGGTTAGTCCTATGCAAAACCACAATAATTCAGACTAGCGTGTGGCACAAACAGGGAAGAGAAGCAGAACATGGTGTACCGCATATGAGCCCTCAGTTGTTTTGAGATCAGGCCGCTGTCCCAGTTACCTTTGCCATGCCATAGACATTTCCAAGCATTTTTTCTCCTTATTCTGTTTGGTTGTATGGATTGAAAATATGAGCTCTGAGGACTTTGGTTCTGAGTTTTTTAATGACTTTGCTTGCTTCTCCTTTTGGAGGGCGATAAATTCATTCTCATGGTGCAGCTTTGCCACAGGACTGCGTTTCGGGTCCGTCCAGTAACACATGGCGGGTTGTGTGTCAAATCAAGGGGTGGAAAAGGAGAACGGTAGGCTATAGAGGAGAGAAATGAGGGGAAAAGTGCCGCTTATGATACTGAATCAAACCCAGCCATTTCCTGTGCCCTGAGCCAGCGCTGCTCAGCACTCTCCATATATGGTAATGGTATTTGCATGAAGGGAAAGCCTGGGCTTATGGATCAGGGGCTGGTGTTGAAATTCCTTTGTATTAACTTCTGGGAAAAGGTCTGGTCCCATAGTTTGGTCAAGTTGTGATGAACGGGTTGCCCTTTTTTTT
Organism: Holocentrus rufus; assembly: GCA_900302615.1. NCBI lineage: Eukaryota > Metazoa > Chordata > Actinopteri > Holocentriformes > Holocentridae > Holocentrus > Holocentrus rufus. The sequence goes on along the minus strand of OMLF01021248.1, from coordinate 47,691 downwards.
TTTTTTTTTTTTTTTTTTTTTTTGTTGG
>OMLF01021248.1:30190-41122 GCA_900302615.1 Holocentrus rufus | reverse complement strand
TCTCTAGATCCAGGGAAAATTTTTCGGTGAAATGCTCAAAATTGAGCTTCCCTCCAGTTTCCTCTTCAGCTCCTGCATGAGTGGTGGTCTGACAGACTTGGAAGAAACGCTCATCCAGGTTTTTCCGGAGCCTGCAGTTGGCAAAATGCATTTTCAAGGGAGAAAGCTGCCTAGGGAAAAGTGTGTTGTCATGGTCGGGGCTTTATCCTATGGGCCGGGTCACCTGAGCTGGGTGGTCACTGTAGTGCTTACCTCATGGCGAATGCCCCCTGCTTCAGCACTTTCCCCTGTTGTTTGCACAGCCAACAGATGCCAGGTCAGTTTCCCACATAAAGGCATTGAAGTGGATTTGTGATCAACTAGATCAGCAAACAAAGGCATGGAAGTGGTTTTGTGATGAACCAGATCTCAGCAAACAAAGGCCTCCATGAAATTGCTGTCCAGGCAGTGTGGTCAGCATCACCCTGTGTTCGCCCTGTTTCCCATTTATTAAGAAAATATGTGGATTTAGAGCAAGTCAACATGACGTGAATCATTTTAAATGGTTAAATTGACTTTTCTTTCTCGGAACTTGTGACTTTCCCCGTTCCTCTGCATTTTTACTCATTTTTTATTTTGGGAAACTTGTATTGATTTGCTAACGCGCAGGATCTGATGTAACCCTCCCTTGTGCTATTTACGGTAAGTGGCTCTGTAGAAACCTGGCCTGGATTTTAGAGGTATGTCTGAGTGCAGCCAGTCACTGGGGTTATCAAGCGATCACCTTCGATCACAGATGTTTCATGAATTAAGTGCGTATCTTCAAACGGTTCGACAGAAAGTTATAGCATCCCTGTTCCTCGTATGTGGAAGTTAGTTGTCAACAAAACTGACAAAGCCGGGATTTTCTGTTCCTTGAGGCAAGCTTAAAATTTAGTCTGACTTGTCTTCTGAGCAACAGCTCCTTAGGCCCAATTCTACAAAAACGCAGGCTTAGTCAGAGTTAGCTGGATTAAGGCTGGGCCTCTCTAAGCTTCGTCGATCCATGTACGTGTTTCCAGACAAGGCTGTGCCCTTTCTTTGAGTGGTGCCAATATCCCAAGGTGCTATGATAATAACAGGCTTTTTGAAGTGAATGTGTATTGACAGATACCGTCAGATCCTTTAGTTGTAAAAAGGCCTACTGTGCACATAATTCACCTGGACTTTTGTGGTTGAGCTGTGTTGTTAGTTAAGACTTTTTCCTCTCAGCTTTCAATGATTAACTCTTGCTGCAGTAAAGTTCTCTCTTTAACCGTGGAGCTGTGCAGGGGTGCTGGATCATGTGATTTCTGATCATGGTTTCAGCTTTATACTCATGTTTTCTTTCTTTGAAATTGGGTGCATGTGATTATCCAAGATTACCACATCTAAGTTTGACAAATCACTGTGCCACCTGCTTTTGAGGAATCCCCGTAACCGGATGTGGATTAGCAAAATAGTGCTTTCAGTGCTGGCATCAGATTAGTCTGGATTAATAAAATACCATATGAGGAATGGGGCCCTGTACGCAAATACATTTAGACCTACACCACCCTGACATTGCATCCACCCAATAATTTCCGAACTCGCTTTGAATCTCAACAGTAGTAGGCTAATGACAGACCTGCTTCTGTGAGTTTGAAGCGACCCCCCTCAGCAGTTCAGAAACTGCATCGCACACACAGGCTGAGGGGACGGCTGGACCCTGTTGACTTGACCCAGCTTGCTCAGCAGTTCAGAATTGTTGTTGTGTAATTCAGAGTTCAGTCAATGAATTTAACACAAAACAAATATTTCCAGTTGCGTGCTTCTGTCTGCTTTTGTTTAGACTTTGAATTGGGCTGTACTGCGCCAAAAAACAAAAAAAAGAAAAGAAAAAAAAGTTTATTTATTAATAATTTGTGAAAAAAAGACTTTCTGGTAAGCCTGTCATCATCATGGAAAGAATATTAATTGTGTACTAGAACATACAGTACATGCATTTTTAAGTCATTTTCTGGGAACATAGTGTTCCTCATCAGATAAAAACTGCCAAAACTGGAAGTCAGGTCTGAAGTTGCATCTCACTCATAGCTGATGTCAACAGTGATTCATGGAGGATAATACTGCAACGCGCTCTGTGCTTTACATCGCATGGTTCGGCTTCTTCCCATGTTTGGTTAATACATTTCAGAGGAAGTTAACAATGCCTTTTAGCCTTTGAGCGCTGCAACAATGGGACCCGCTCCTCTGGGGGCTCAGAATGGGATGTGATTCAAACTCCATCCGCAGCTTGTGCCGAAAATACCCATTGAGACAATAAGTGGGGTGCGGAAGGACGGCCGCTGCTTTCAGATGGAGCTCCTCTGACACTGATAGCCAAAGACCAGGCCACTTGCTCCGCTGGCTTTTCTCAGAATGGATGAGACTTATCGTGTTGCTTGCGTTACAAGTGTGTGATGAGATAGAGCAGGCGATGCAGAGGAGAGTACGCGCAGAAGGGGGCGGGGCAAAGGCATATAGAGACTGTTGTGTAATAGAGTGGCTCCCATGACTTCCTCTGGCAGCCTCTAACAGTCTGCAGCTGTGTTTCTCACAGAGACATTACCAACCTGACTCTACTTTAAGGCATGGAATAAAAACAGACTCCACTGTTACCCACTGCCAAACCACATATGTCAAAATAAGTATGACCCTGGCAAAGTGAAAGGCGAGGAGGAAAAAAGACAAGTGTAGGATGAGGGAAGAGAGGAGAGGAGGGGAAGCCGTGGGTAAATGTGACAAAACAACAACAGTATCTTTACCTCTTTTGCATTTATCTGCACAGATAGATTTTGCATGTTGTATTTTGGAGCTGAGATTTGCTTATAGAAACAAAATTTTTGATATTTGAGCTCACATAGGAAGTGGAGTCAGCACACAAAGGATCTTGGGTTTCACCTGTCTATTCAGTAGGTTTGAAAAGACTTACTGATACCAGGTCATGCAGGCTTTGGACACACACACACACACACATGCACACACAGATACACACAAAGAGACAGTGGGCTACAACAGGAAAATAACATAATTTGCAAACAGTGATGGATTTTGCAGGGTCTTCCCACAGTATGGACCGGACAGATTTATATTCATTGATTTGAAGCCTTATAGCTTTGGGACATGGAGATGGAAAATAACCTTTTTTTCCATTGCTGACATCAGAGCTCAAAATACACATCATGTTTACTCTGCTGTTAACAAACAAAGCACATGTATACACACATCTACCACTTAAAACTCACCCAGTAACCCGACTATATGTCTTTTCAGCAGTAGAGAATGGTGCAACAAACAAGACACAGTGAGTCAGTGTCAGATTGTTGAGAAGTGAGACTGAAAGAAAATAAAGCAAGTACAAAATAAGACATATTTTTCCACTATGCATGCCCGTGTTATTAGCTTGTTTTTGAATGGAATGGCTCCATGCTGTTGTAACATTTTTTTTTTAATCTTGTGGATGTTTTTATGTTCAGTGTTTCATTTGTTTTGATTATTTTTAATGTGTTTGCTGGATTTCTTGGCCACGGCTGACTTGGAAAAGAAATGTATTCTCCATATAACTGCTCGGGTTGAAAAGGATAAGGATTAAAAAAAAAAAGTGAAATAATGTAATAGGCTTGCAGCATAAATCTAAATAACAGCACACAGCAGTGTATGTGAAATGAGATGTACTAGATGTATCTAATAAAGTTGTTACTGAGTGTATATGCACAGGGGTCACGGTTGGTCATTGCATTAGGCACTCATTTTGAATTTCTTTCTTTTTTTTTCTTTCAGTGTAATAAAATTAGCTTTATTTATGCCAGCAGTAGCTAATGTGGCCGGGGTTGCAGCTATGAGCAAATGTGCCCTTCAACCTCCTGTCTGACTGTTTGTTTTCCAGTGGGGAGAGCGGTGCAGGGAAGACTGTGGCTGCCAAATACATCATGGGCTACATCTCCAGAGTGTCAGGAGGCGGACCCAAAGTACAGGTGAGAGGAACTTCTTTTCTCTCATACAAAACTACTGCATGCAAAACATGCACCACTTATCAGGTGTTTAATTCTACTGATTATATGATGAGCTCGTGGATCGGTGCGAGCAATAATTCAGTATCGTGTACAGTCTTTCATTAGAATTATATCATGAAGAAATAATTTTGAGTTTTGTGATGTGCAGTCTGAATTCATGGTAAAAAGCAAATGCTGATGAATATCTCAAACAAAACGAGATCTGAAACAAAATAGGGAATATTATTTGAAATTTTTTTTTATCAGACTTTGTGCTGACTCTGGTGAACACTGTCTAAATAAATGTTTGTGTATTGTGGGTATGAGTGTGTTTTTTATCTCTGTTACTGCATTTAGTCATGGTCAGCATCTCTACAATAATGACTGTATGTCCTCTCGTTCTTTGAGTTTCATTTATCATACTATACACTATAATACAGATCAACATTCATTTTATATTTAATGTGATTTTGCATTTAGCAGATATTCTATCATTCATATCAAAACAATTTCTTAGAATCACTGTGACATTAATTTTGTCACCCTGCCCTGATGTAGAATCATTCACAGATTCATCATGAAGGTGCAGACACATTTGAAACAACCTGTTGCCGCTTCAGTCCTGCACCCCTACTCTCTTCCAAACCCAATCCATCTCTTATCGTCCTCCCAAAACCCCATTATCAGTCCACCAGCCGCCTCTTCTTCCCCCAACCCCCATTAGCCATCTGGCAGCCCCCCAAACCAGCAGATGTCCTGTCCTAAGCCTCCTCTTTCCACTGCCTGGGAGATCTAAGTGTGATGAGGAAATGCCTACACCATGATGGCACTTGGATATTAGTTATTGTATTTAATCCAGGCCGAGCTTTTCCAAAATGGGAACATCATAAATCATCCTTTGGTTTCAAGATCAACTTAATAGTAGGGCTGATGGTCTGAATCTAGACCAGGTTCAATGGAATATATTGCATTATTACTGTTTGCAGTTTGTATTTGAAGTGTATATGTGCACCTCTAAAGCCTGTTATCATTTGTTTGAGTCAACAAATGTGCTCATTTTATGAGGTCTCCCTCACCTCCATCTCCATCTAGTTCTGTCAGATCCCTCTGGTGTCTGTAAATCTCATTCACCCAGTTCCTTTCCCCTCTACATTCACTGTGATTTATGCATGTGTTTTGTTTGTGTGTGTTTGTACATGTGTACGTACAGAAAAAAGCTGTGGATGTATCTATAGTATGACTTCCAGCCAGTTGTTCTCTACTCATATGTCTCATCATTATCATCCTGACAGGCAAATCATGTCCTCAGTTAATCATTAACAAGGATAATCAATAATTCATAAATAAATGTAGCTCATGGAAGTCAATATGAAGCACATCCTGTACCTCTGTATGGACTGCCTTTGAACAGTACTTCACAAGTATGCGAACTAACTGTACAAATAAATTAACTTGAACTACAGTACTTATTTTTTCCTTTCATAGAGGACAAAAGTTCAGGAATGCAAAATATTCCAAGAAATACTACCACTCCACTTCTGTGTACAATAATGGAAGCAGGAATAGCTTTGTCTGTGTCAATGTACTGATTGAAAACTCATGTGTTTCTGACATGCAGATGGCTCATGGGAAAGATAATGTTCTCCAGACATTTGTGTGTGTGTGTTTTTGTGTGTGTGTGTGTGCACATGTGCTTTTGCGTATACGTGTGTCTGTGGGTGGAAAGTTCCAGAGACGTGCACAAAGCGCTGTCAGCAGGGGTGTGAAGTGTGTAGTGTCTGCACTGTACCCCCTGTCCTCTGCCTCTGCTTTGCTTTGCTTTGCTTGTTGTTCGCTGCATTGTCGCTAACATGTCACCGTGTCCGTCCCCTCGCAGCATGTCAAAGACATCATCCTGCAGTCCAACCCCTTGCTAGAGGCCTTCGGCAATGCCAAGACCGTGCGGAACAACAACTCCAGCAGATTTGTAAGACTTGCATCTCTGATTTTGCTTTTTTTTTTACTATTTGGGAATTGGGGGGTGGCTAATATTGTGTTACTGGCACTGTTTTTCGCCCTGGTTTGATTTAAAACGGTTTCTTGGAGTGCTTGTTAACCAAGGAAAACACATGGTTGTCCATTTCAAACAGTGTAAAAACAGATGAAAAGTAAAGAAAGCAAAAAAGTAATGGTGAATTACAGCTGTGCTTTTGAAAATCTTCCACGAAGGAGCCACATTTTTACTTTTCTCATGGGCCAGAGCTGATTTTGCAGGCTACATGCAGGATGAACCTACTTGCATCGAAAGGACTTTGGCAGATTCAAAGATGTTGCAACACAGCTAGTAGCTTTATATAAAATGCATATGAATCTGCATTTGTAGTTCAACTCCTCAGCTGTATTACTCAGAGGCAAATCTATGGGTTCCAGTCACTCTGGGGACTTGTTTATATTTCTCTGCGAGCCACCTTTAGGTCCCAACCCAGACTTTGAAAAACAATGATTTACAGTTGGGGCTTTCTTCTGTCTTCTCTTGCCTGAGGCTGCAGCCCTCATGTGTGTCCTGGTTAACCAGAGCTGCGCTGTAAGGACACGCTGCACAGAAAAAGCGGGCAGCGCACACATCCAGAACCACTGAGGCGCACACTATGCTGCTTACAAAGGAAGTTGGTTAGCATGGACATAGAATTAAGGCCAAGCGCACTAAAATGCATTCTGTCAGAATTTGTGCAGCAGATCCTGGTGGTTTAGCCTTATATTCAGGTTTTCAATACAAAGCAGTATTGTCTCAGTGTTGTTGGGATATTTTTAGGTCTAAGTTTCGAGGAAGTAAATTAGGTTTGGCACTAATGGCCTGAGATCACTACTTTTGAGGGAGTCTCTCTGGATAAATAGTGTCTCTGTTCACTTTGGGGCTTCAGCCCTCAGCTTGACTGGGACTGGAATAGATGTTACATTACAGACTTGTCTGGAGAGGAGAGCGAGACAGAAAACAGGATCAGGTTTTTATATATATACACACATGCACACGCACCCCTAGTATCCATAGCACAGCTCGTGCCAGAATTTCATTTCTTATAGTTCTGCGTTTAAGCTTTATTGCAGCTCACTCCAATACTAATGAACCGCACTCTCATCCATCAAGGGAAAATACTTTGAGATCCAGTTCAGCTCTGGTGGCGAACCAGACGGAGGGAAAATCTCCAACTTCCTATTGGAGAAGTCACGTGTCGTCATGCGAAATCCTGGAGAGAGGAGTTTCCATATATTCTACCAGGTGAGGCTTTGCTGCACAGACGTGGGCGTGCTCGCCATTTGCTAAGATCCTCATGTGCCTTTTCAGAACCGAGGGACATCGGGACACGGTTGGCTTACAGGGTTTGTGAGGGAATTTGAGGACACAGTGGATAACTGGTGCCATTTGGCTGCTGGGAGAGGGTCAGGCTGTTTTCACTGTGTATGGCTTGAGGTCCCTGGAAGAGATAGGAAGGCTCGGTCTTCCCATAGTGCAATTTTCTTCACACGCAAAGTGGAGGATGGAATATACATTTAACATCAAAGTGAGTCAAAATATAGTTAACATCAAAGTGGGCCGAAGTGGAAGAAGATGCAGAGGGAGAGGGCGGGAGTCGACTGTTTCAGAGGCCTTGTGTGGAGGAATGTGGAATGTGCATCTTTAAAGAAGCAGTTCACCCAAAATACAAAAAAAAAGATTTCCATTTACTCCCAGTGCAATATGTCCATCCAGATGGTTTCTGCGTGTGAGGTTTCCAGTCTGCCCCCCTTTACTCCTATACAATAGGCCTCGATGGGTATTGGTTTGTGGAACTCAAATTATTAAACATTTACATGTGGAAAACTCTGGAAACATGTGGAAAGCTCTTTCCAAAAGCAATGACACAGATGCCCGGCATAATCCACAGCCCTCAGAGGCGCAGACTTTTTTTGGGAACTATTTCCTGCCAAAGAACACCGGCAAACTGTATCTATCTGCCTCTAATTTGTAGTCATTAGGGCGGATAGATACAGTTTGCCAGTGATCTTTGGCAGGACATAATTCCAGATGGGAAGATTGTGGCAGAGTGGAAACCTCGCCAGATCACACAGAAGCTATCTGGATGGATAGATTGCACTAGGATTAAGTCGGAATATATCTTTTTATGTATTTTGGGTGAACTGTTCCTTTAAATATTGTACACAAACATCCTAAACTTCACCTTTCACCTCCTCTCCATAGTTGATAGAAGGAGCCAGTGGTGAGCAGAAGAGCAGCCTGGGAATCACAAGCCTGGATTACTACAGTTACCTCAATCAGTCCGGTTCCTACAAAGTGGACGACATCAATGACAAGAGCGACTTTCAGGAGACAATGGTACGTTTGCTTCAGAGTCTGTTTCCCGCTGTCATAACTATCACTCTGACACACTCCTGTGGGCCTTGGTGTGTGTTTATCACCCCACACCACCTCTGCACTCCCACGCCACGGTCATGCCCTCTTCTTTACATTCCTTTGTCCCGTTGCCAATCCCCCTTGTGTTTTCTTTGCCGACGATCTCCACCTGTTTTTGTTTACCATCAAAACCGCAAGAGGAGTAATTAGAGGACGCAAGCTAGGTACCGCAGGAGTAAGTAAACCCACATTACAGCCCTGATTTAACATGATCTTTTCCTCTGCCTGCCCAGCATGCCATGGATGTGATTGGCATCTCAGGGGAGGACCGCGCCCTGGTCCTTCAGATTGTGGCGGGAGTCCTACACCTCGGAAATATCAACTTCAGGGAGGCGGGGAACTACGCCGCCGTGGAGAGTGAGGAGTGTAAGTGTCCTCAGATACTCCGAGATGCACCATGTGGTTACATAACAGGAACGCCATGCCAGCGCCGTTCTGTGATTATGACTGTGGGGTTCAGGGAGGACAAAGAGACGGTGGTGCTGATGTTTGATCTCGCCTCTACCAGGGCTCCTCCTCTCTTTGGTGTCCTTTCAAAAGTTGGTTTTGGAGTATATGACTCCTTAAAGTTTTATTGTGTTACTACAGGGCTGCGGCCAAGAGTAATCCAGGCTATGCTGGATTACCCCGGCAAATAAAACACTCTGTTATTGAAGGTCTGGACATATTACATCACAGACTAAAATTACTTGGAAAAATGCATGGCTTCCTGTCCCCTTCCCTCTCGCCTTCTCCTCCCTTTCTTCTCTCTGCCCCTTTCTCCCTCCCTCTCCTGCCATACAGCTCCTGCGTCTGCCCCTCTCCCACCCACCCTGTGTGATGTAGATTTGAATGCGGTCGCAGGGTACAAAGCCTCGTTCTGTTCGGTGCAGACGTAACACCAGCAGCCCGTAATCTCTGCCTTTCCTGTTCCCTCCTGTCCCACTTCCTGCCTGCTCTCGCTGCAGCGTGTTGCACATATCCAGACCCCAGGCTGCCATGCAGGACTGCACCAACCAAACCCACAGAAACATGAACTCGTGCTCGGCAAAGTGGTGTCTCATCTCTTGTAGAAAGACATTTTTTACTTCTTCATTATATAAATAGGTCAGACAATATTTGGGGCGGTTGGGACATTATTTTGGGTTTAAAGGAAAATTAGTGTCAGCTTCGGTCTTTGAGTGATGTGGTAGTCTTTTGTGCTTTTGTAATTCAAAATTGCTTTAGCCATGTCTCTGTGTGGTCAACATAAGATACTCAGATTTTATCTGATTTAACGATCGCTTTCAATTAAAACTTGAGTTATAAAATAATGATGTACTACACAAAAGCTACTAGGGGCATCCCCGCACAGATAACATAAAAATACACAATCGTAAAAGGAAAATGATTCTTAGAAATCCATAGAGAAATCCAGAGTTGTAAAGATGTCAATGAGAAAATATCTCATCCATCAAATCGTTTTCATCATTTCATCTTTTTCAAAATAAGAGCTCTGGTTTTGTGGTTCACAAACTTATCATTCCAACAGGCTCTAGTCCTGAGTGTCGAGTCCATACGTATCTGTAAGACAAAGGCTAAGTAGTTAAGTAGACGTATGTTCAGTCACACCCGAATGTCCCAAAAGGGGAGCTACTGCAGTGGTCTGATGCATTCCCAGACTCAGTGAGTCTGCAGGCCTGAGAGCCATTTCCTTCTAGGGGAAGTGAGTCACTGTAATAAGGCAGGGAGGGGCTCTCAGGGGACAATATCAATGCCAGGTTGGGGCTAATGATCCATGGCATGCTCACTCTCTTTCAGCAGCTAGCCCAACGCACAGGCTATTTTGCATTCAGCTACAATTCTAAGCTTATCAGTATTATTTCCAGAAGATGTTTTTGTTTCAGCAGTGTGGGCAGAAAGGCCCCAATTTGTGGCCTCAAACCACCACAAATTCGAGCATTCAGATTAGCAACCAAAGCTCCTCTGATTTGTTAAACTTTCCTACACATGAATATGGGAAAAAATCAAAATGGGAATATGTGGACAATTACACACACAGTTGGCAGTGTGCCCTGGTGATATGCAAAGGTTGCACGTAGGCTGCCATTCAAATAGATACAGGCCTGCACGATGATTTGCATACCATCTTTTGGAGAAATGCTTTGTCTCTTTGCTGCTGCAGAGGAAAGAAAATCGTTGGTGCAACTAGAAGTAACTTACTCTATTATAACAGTAAGATAGGATGAACTGAGTGGAAAAAACTGTGGCAGCATGGCTTGTGTTAGTGCAATAAAAGATTAGGCATGCTTATTTAGCCTAAACCATTATTTGTCAGAATTCACTGATGATCATAAAAAAACATTTCCAAACAGATTGAAGTGAAAGGCTCAATATAAGATAAATTCACACAAGCTGATAAAGTCAAAACACAAAGTAAATACCATTTTCTCCAACTGTCCAGCTGAGTGCACACACTCAGTGAGGTCATCCTCACATTTAGTGAGGATGACCTCACTGTGCTGTGCAGTCAAA
>OMLF01021248.1:2784-27983 GCA_900302615.1 Holocentrus rufus | reverse complement strand
CATTTGGTTAATTCTGTGGCAAGTTTACATTTGCCTTTTCAACAGGGACTTGTTTTCTCTGAGTTAGCCTCACATTCAGAGAGACACTACGACCACTGTGCCGCCGGGCACTCTGGAGACCGCTGATCAACTTTGGACATAATGGAGCCAAATAGCGACGTGCACGGCTGTGTGTGTGTGTGTGTGTGTGTGTGTGTGTGTGTGACATCATTCTGCATGTGGGGGTGCAATGTTTTGAGAGAGGCAGTGCTAAGTAATGTTGAAGCTGCTCTGCTGTTACATTTGTAGCTTTCATATATCTTCAGATGCTTAATTCATTCTAAAATATTAAATGAAGATTTTTCATTTCTTATTGTATTGAAATATACATTTAGATATATTTTAGTATATAGAAATTAATTCAGTAGTTGAAGTCAGCTTTAATTGTCATCTGATGTTGCATGATAAATATGTGACATCATGTTTTATTTTACATATTGCTAATATTACTAATCAATTTTATCCTGTTCCCAGAATCCCCCTGGCATCATGAGCATCCTGGATGATGTGTGTGCCACCATGCACGCAGTAGGTGAGGGAGCGGACCAGACCATGCTGCAGAAGCTCCGAGTCCAGATCAACAACCACGAGCACTTCAACAGCTGGAACCAGGGCTTCATCATCCACCACTACGCAGGCAAGGTCAGTCTGGTCGCACTCATTTAATGCACTCGTTTAAATAGCTGAATAAACAACAGCAGAGGCATAAACTCAGCATTGCACATAATAGCTATTATCATATTAATAATATTAAATATTGCAGAATTTGTGGCCATATGCAATATTTTTGACATCAAATCTATAGTGTGCATAGGTAATTTTGCACACATGAAAATTTTGATGTTTGTGCAAATGCAAAAAATGTTGATGTTGTGTTGGGTGAATCACTCCGTCCTTTCAGGGGAAAACAAACATCCTTAGAGAACTGGGATCCTACGTAGATTTTTAGTTTGACACATTAGGCCATTGAATTGCAGAGTCAGATTGTTTGTCCTCTGCCATGTGGGTTTTCTGTTTTGTTTTGTGGCTTGTTTTTGCTGCTGATTCAGAGCAGGCAGCCACTGGGAGGGCCACTTTTAAAACGAACACTCTGCCTCACACTCTGCCTTGCCGGTGCTATATTTCACCGCCCACCAGGGAGGCCTTTACACGCGTACGCCCTCTGTTCCTACCATCCTCCCTATCTCAATTCTTTGTCTGATCATCACTGCAGTCTCTCCATTTTTTTTTCTGTTCATTTTCACGCTGTCATTCTCACGGTCTGGTCTGAGGTTGTCCCGTGTCCTTCTCCAGATGTGTGGTGGCCTCAGCCTGGCACACATGCCACAGGCCTAATGAGCCGTGCCATAAAGACTCGGGGGGCTCCCAAGTCCAGGCTTGGAACATTCCACCAATCGCAGATTATAGGAAAAATAACACTGTTTAATTTTTACACTTTCTAACCGCTGCTGGGTTTGTAAGGAAGCCTACCCTGGTAGGTGTTAAGCCTGGATCTGCAATCCTTCATTTTCTTTCCCCATAAAATTCAACGGATTTATTTTCATCACAACATCCCAGTGACTTTTCATTTTCTCAGCTGTCATGTCTCATTTTGCTGGGGCTCCCAGACATTTGAAATCGTTCAAACTCCCGGTGTTGGATGATGATTAACCCTTTGTAATCTGTCTGTGGGTCTGTCCTCCAGGTGTCCTACGATGCGGAGGGTTTCTGCGAGAGGAACCGTGATGTCCTTTTTAATGACCTCATTGAGCTGATGCAGAGCAGTGAAATGTAAGTAACTCTCGGCGACATATTGCAGCGACATGTGGCGAGGATTCCTGTTAGTGCTGCCTTAAAGGGAATTTCCTATTGTGATGCATATGGACACAATTGAGCACATCTGAATGAAAGTTTCAGACGTCCAAGTGCAGCTGGAAACTGGCAGGACATAATAGAAGTGTGCAGGGCTGGGCCCGCGTCTCGCCCCTTTTGCCCCGACTCGCGTCTGGCCCCCGTCCAAATATGTGGCTTTTGCGGTTTTACTCAGCCAGAGCTCGCAAAGTGCGGTCTCCCTGTGGAGTCTGGTCTCCCCGTCTTATGGTTTCTTGGGCTCGCTTTGTGTCGAAGTGGCCATCTGTGCAAACAGCCCGCATTGTCTGTCTAACCCCCGCAGGCTTCAGGCCCCTTTGTGTGGACGTTCTGTGAGCCGTGAAAGGGGTCAAGACAAAATCCCATTCAGACACGTGCTCTAAAATACACACACACACACACATGCGCGCACACACACATATCGTGGTGGCGCGCACATGCACGTGCAAAGACTTTGGCTTACTCACACATAAAGGAAGCACGGGGAGGAAGGAAGGAGCCTCATTCCTTAGAGCAGCACGTCTAAATAGAGGAGAAAGGAGTGACCAGTATTGTCAGCTGGACAGTATTAGCAGACTTCTGATCTGTCTGCACACACAAACCTGCCGATCCTTTGTTTTCTGTCCATAGCCTTGATTAAGAAGTTTAAAACCAAACAAACAGCAGTGTGAGAGAAAGGCAGCAGATAAAAGGGGTTGAAAAAAAAGAACAAAATAGCAAACACTACGGCAGATGAAAAAGGAGTTACATGTTGAAATAACCAAGTCATAATTAGAAAGGCGGCTATAAAAGTGAGTCTGATGAAGCTGAACAGCAGTTAGCAGTGTGTGTCAGCCATCAAAGAGTCCTGACAGCCAACGCTTTTATATGTGAGCTGTCAAAGAAACACGAAACAGCTGACAGGGTTTCAAAGAACCGGTCAGTGTCCAAACTACCGAGGTGTCAGGTACAAAAGCTGAAAAATAGTCATGATATTTTTTTTATATTCAACAAAGAGCTCAAAGGTGAAAAGCACCTGTACTTTTTCTTTAAACTCTCTTTGCCATAAGTGTCTGTCGTCTGTGCAGACAGACCTGAAGTTATGGAAAGCTCGCAGGTGTCTGCTACATTCTGAGCAGCACCAAGACGTCACCGAGCGGACATGGTGTTTTGAAGAAACACCCACTGATGGATTAAAAATAACAGGATCAAGAAAACCGTATTACCCCATTATTACTTTATGAGCAAAAGGCAAAAATTAAGCAAGTAAAAGTGAGCTGTCCCTGAAATTTAATTTAATATTTTAAGAATTTAACCAGGCGTGTTGTCAAATAATGCATTCTTATTTATAGTAATGGCTTTGGGGAGACTGGTCACAGAGGCAAGGAGGATTTTTACAGATTCGGTGCACACACACACCTCGCACCAACTTCCCACATCCAGATTTTCCCAGCTGGTCCAGGAATTTAAATCAGTGGCCTTTGTGTTATGTCCTTGGTTCTTTAATCATTAGGTGGTCGCTGCAGTTTTTGTTTACCAGGGAAACCAAATGAAAACTGTTCCTGGTACTTTACTGCTCTTGTCAGGTCAGATCGGGTTCAGACAGGACAGAAATTTTGAAAATATGGACCAGGTCGGGTCAAATTTTCCCCCTTGGGTTTCAGTTTCAGTGGATATTGGATGTATGTTGTCTTAAGTTATGGATTGATGAAAGAAATGGTTAAAATGCTATTGAATTAAGGTTTTGGATTGATTTGACTGATGTATACCAGTGTTAAATTTAGATTTTCCATCTATCCATTTTCATCTGAAGGCAGCAGATGTTATGTAGACTGCAGTTAATGAGTAGCCCCAAAAATAAATTTCTACATTTATTCCCCTCTAACAGAGCTTTCATCAGAGCACTGTTTCCAGAGAACCTCAACGCTGAAAAGAAGGGTCGACCTACAACTGCAGGCAGCAAAATAAAGGTGTGTTCAGCTGTGTGTGTGTGTGTGTGTGAATGTGCGTCTGTTAGCCACCTCACCTGTCCACTGCTCCTTCCATGTCAGGTGCACTGTGGGAAACTTTGCATGAAAAGGTCACCTGGTGTGCTGCTTTACAGATTGCTCCGTGTTGTTTTAGTCATGACAGTGCTAATGAAGGGCGAAGTGCCAAGGTACCTCTCTGACGCAAAACATCACCATCATCATCATCTCTCTCCTCTCCTCTCTTCGGTCTTATTCCACCTCTCAGAGACAAGCCAATGACTTGGTGAGCACACTGATGAAATGCACTCCACACTACATCCGCTGCATCAAACCCAACGAGACCAAGAAGCCCAAAGACTGGGAAGAGAGCCGGTAAGTGACTGACTCGGTTCCCCCACGAGTCACTTGGGTCCTTGCACACTTTCAAAGCACTACTCACATTTCTGACTGTTCTTAGAAAAAAATAAACATGAAATGAATACTCTGAAAGGTCCTGGCTAATGCTGGGACTTCGAAGTGTCTGCTTTAATTATGCATTTCCCATGACTGTGGGTTTTAAGCTGATAAACCTCCTGTTTTGTCTTCCTGGTGTTTTTTTGTCTGTCACCACGTTATGGTGTTAAGACCAACGCAGAATGTGCTGCAGACATTCTCTCTCCCTCTGTTTCCCTTTCCCTCTCTTTCTTCCCTGGGCTTTGGGTACTTCATGTACTGCAGAGTGCTGTTGTATTGTTCAGAGCCTAATGACCTTCCTGTTGTGAGCTGGACTCAGGTTGGCTCGTTTAATTAGCAGCGGAACCCCCGTTTTCACAGGAAGCCTGGGTGCACTAAGTCTTGCCCGAAGTCTTTGTTTGACGAAAACTTAGAGAAACATGAGTCTTTTTGCATACAATGACCAAGACTAGTTCCCTCTTCCGGTGGAGTGGGAGCTTCATGTTCATTATGTATTGCACATGACAATTTAAAGAATGAACTTTTTCATTTACTATAGTACAATATCCACCGGTTCAGAAATCAGAGTAAATTCAAATCTGAATGTTTATGCTGCACACTTAATCCAGTTCTCTTCACACACTTTTTGTCCCCCCGATGGATGAATACACTGCCTCTCTGTTTCTGTTATCCGCCCATAGAGTGAAGCACCAAGTGGAGTACCTGGGTCTGAAGGAAAACATCAGGGTGAGGCGTGCTGGCTACGCCTACCGCAGAATCTTCAGGAAGTTCCTCAACAGGTAACACACCGCAGTGAGAGCACGCTGCGTTAGAGCTGTGATGTGCTTCAAAACAACAGCGTAGCAATTAAGGACACCGAGATTGAGTCAGTGCCAATGCCAAGCTGCAATGGAGAAGTGGAGATTTTACCCAAAACTAAAATCCTGCCCTAAGTATGATGTTAGAAATAAAGCAAACTGTCTTGATTTTCTTCATTTTTGGCATGTGGAAATTGGTATTTCAAATGGTGGGGAAAAAGGAAGGATTTTATATCAGTTACAACAATTTGTCCAATTACTCCAAAATAAAAGTCCAAGTTTACACTTTTCAGTGAAGGAATGGATTGGACTGGGACTTGTTTTGAAGACATAAAATTCTCTGTCTCTGCTCGTCAGGTATGCCATCCTGACCAAAGAGTCCTGGCCGACATGGCGAGGAGACGAGAAACAGGGAGTCCTTCACCTCCTGCGCTCTGTTAACATGGACCAGGATCAGTTCCAGCTCGGGCGCACCAAGATCTTCATCAAAGCCCCTGAGTCGGTGAGAGCCTCCTCTGCCCTGTCTCTAGACAGCCACATCTTCTTCCTTGCTTTGCCTCAGATTTGCTCTCTGTGGTGCTGGGCTTGTAAAAGAAACCTCTTGAGGAAATCGAACCACAAGTTTGCCTCTTCGGTGCAGAAACTCTGCATCACTTAGAGTTTTTCATGTCGTGTGTTTGTAAAAGCTCAGAGTTGAATTCACATCACTGCTGGTATGCAGAAGCCCATTTGCCGGGGCAAGTTGAACATTTTCACACTTAACACCATAAAAGGCACTAGTGTCCCAAATCATGCTCGTATCCCCATTCAGGGGGAGGAGATTACACCCGACCCTTGTACCACGTCAGCACTGAGTCAACACCAGAGTGGAACTAAAACACAAGTACAAGTTGTGGTTGCAGAGTTGGGGAGACATTGCAAGGGGTTGTCTTTTTCCACCATAACTACAGTTTTTCATGCTTCCTATGAAAGCTACACTTGTGAGAGGCCTGTGAGCTCACTTATTAACATTTGTACACATCGTGCACGCCCGGGAATGTATGCACGCGCGCGCGCACACACACACATACACAGATGCATGTTTTGAAGCTAATACACAGACATCTTAGTCTTGATTCAGGCCTTATGCCTGGTCCTGAATGCCGCCACTTATTCATTGCAGCCTTGCACTGCCAAGAGCCCCCTTCCCCCCACGCTGCCAGACTGAGTCCAAGTCATTGAGGTGCGCTTATGAAACGCAAATATCACATCGGGCGGACCGCTGAAATTACCTGCCAGGCTTCTCCAAACAAGCGTCTCTGTCTGATAAGACCCTGACACCAACTAATTAGTTTGTGACTGATGCATTTTTTTTTCTGCACATGCAATTAGATAAGCTTCTGTGACGCCAAGCCAGATGTTAGAGAGGAGCCCCCCTCCCCACCTCACAAAGTGGTGACGGATGGGCGGGTGACTTACTGTCTGTAAGAGATCTTAAAGAGGCGAAAGTGAAATCTGAGGGGATTTACTGATACGTCATCATACACCACCATCCTCTAGTCGACTTATATCATTAACCAACTGAATTTTAATTATTCTAATCCATTTTCAGCTAGTATTTTTCTTTAAGTACATCATTGTCAAAAATGATGATAATGACCATCAGTCCTGTCAAAACCCTGTGTAATGAAGTCACATCATTGAAAGGACTGGAGCTTTTTTTCAGAGCCCAGTGACTTTGCTTTCTCTCCCTTGAGATAAATTTGTCACGGAGTAATGTTAGCCAAAACACCACCTGCTGAGCTGAATTATATTTGCTGCCCAGGAAGCTTATTCGCCTGTCAGAAAGGAAATATTGAGACCTCGGTGATTAGGTTGGTGCAACATTGTAGATAATTGGCTCTGACTCATGTGGATTATTGTTTCTGTGCATTATCTCTTCCCATTGATTTGGGGCTACAAAAGAAACTCCCAAAATTCCGTGAACCAAACAACCACAAAGTAAATCAGTGGTGCTGTGGTTTGTAACAGCCCGGGGGCACTAGAATCACCGATGGCAGCTACTGTGGTTTATGAATTCGAGATAAAATCATCAAGCGAAAGGCGGCGCCCTCGTTTGTTTTGTCACTTCCTTGAACACCTCTGGGAAGCACGTGAGTGGAAAAACAGTTTGTGGGTAAAGTTTGATGTGTTTTTGATGTGTGCAGCCTTTGATGGGCTCTGTCCTGTGTTGTCACGGTGCGGCCTGTGGCAGAGGCTTGTCAATGCCAGACCGGGCCTGTGTACCATGGAGTGGGCAGGATGTTTAGTCTGGGAGGGAGAGGGCAGAAAGAGTGCCTGCGTGTTTAGAGGCCCATCAGGAAATGACAGCGACCGGTGGAGAGTGGGTGGTCCGCTGGCAAAGACTCAGGTTTGGGTGCAGGAACCGGGGAAACGTCCCGACCAATAGTTTTGACTGAAGACCTCATGAATCAAAATCTTTTTTTTCATGTTGTTTAGCGTTATACAGATACAGATCTGTTGACAAATACAGTGCAGAATAATATAGATCTTATTTTTATTGTTGCTTTATGAATTCATAGCTTTCCCATGATGTCACATGTATTTCCTAACAGCTCATTGGTTCTGAGTGTCCTTTGATTATAATCACCTCTTAATTTATTACAGTTTATTTTCCTACTAAAATGGCCATGTGCTGATGGAACACAATACAATGAAGTGGAATGGAGTTTTTATTTATTGTAAGATGAGAGTAAAATAAGAAAACAGTCAAATACAGCCAGAGAGTATAAAAACCAGAAGATAAACAAGCAATAAAGTTCTGGCTGCTCAGAGGGACAAACTGTACCATGTGTCCACATTGTCCTGCTTCAGATCAGGCCGGCCTCTTTTGTAACCAAAAACAGAAAAGGGGGTCACAGCACTACTGTACTCACACTGTACCTGAAATAAACAAACAGGAGCTCCTGAGGACGGCTTTCAACTCTGAAACAATGAGATGTTTTGTCCCTTTGTTATCAATGCTGTAGAATATTTTTTCTACAAAATCAGAGGGACTTTGTTGTCGTGTCAGTACTTTTTCTTTAATTTCACGTTATTTGAAAGTGACCTGAGTGCAAAATGATTGCATCACTACCAACTGTACAATGTGTCAGAAACAGAAAAAGTCCACATCTCATATATCAGGAGAAAGAGAAGGAACAACTCTGACCTCGTGAGCCGCCGCTGCCAAAAATATCAAAAGATCGTCAGTGAAATTGTCAGTGAAGAATTGGGCTTGTGCATTCAGCTGTATTGAGGCATGTTCAGAATGTATGTGCAGTCATCCCTGTCATTGTGTTTAGGTGTGTCCGTGTGAGTTTGGACACTGAGGAATGCCTCCCCATTGTGTTGTGGTGTGTTTTGTTGCTCAGCCTGTGTCTGTCTCCGCAGCTCTTTCTACTGGAAGAGACAAGGGAGCGCAAGTTTGATGGCTACGCCAGGACCATCCAGAAAGCCTGGAGGAAATATGTGGCCCGCAAGAAATATGTCCAGATGAGGGAAGAAGGTAAGGGTGATCACATTTTCACAGCCTTTCTTCCTGTCGTCTCCCGTCCGTCTCTCACGCTCCGTCTCTCCCCTCGGGGTTCCCACAGCGTCTGACCTGCTGCTGAACCGCAAGGAGAGACGGCGACACAGCCTCAACAGAAACTTTGTGGGCGACTACCTGGGTATGGACGACAGGCCGGAGCTCCGACAGTTTCTGGGCAAGAGAGAGAAGATAGACTTTGCAGACAAAGTCACGAAATACGACCGACGCTTCAAGGTCAGCAGCTTCTCCGACTCGTCCGCTGATAGAACAGATATCCAGCTGTTCTGCATGAAGAAACGGAGATTGACGACTTTTTCTTCCTCCTTTATTCAGGGAATTAAGAGAGACTTGATCCTGACCCCGAAGTGCGTCTACCTGATTGGGAGAGAGAAAGTGAAACAGGGACCGGAGAAAGGGCAGGTGACAGAGGTGCTGAAGAGGCGGATTGAGGTGGAGAAGATCTTGGCGGTGTCTCTGAGGTAAGAGCCAGTCATCGCCCGACAGGTTTAACAGTGACTAAGCACAGTCGGGACCGTCCCGTGTCAGAGATCCTTGAAAACTGGGACAAGTCTCGTCATCCTCCAAAACAAAACAATTTATAAAACCAACACACATCTGTTTTGAATTATCAATCCATATATTTGTGCAGTGTCCTGATTTGTATTGCATTTCCCCCTTTTTTTCAAAGCAATACTTGGTTTGTGTCAACACTGTGACACAAACTAAAAAGTATAATAATGCTATTTATTCTATTTCCGACAGATTAAAACAGCATCATTCTTCTATACTGCTCCTAAATCATATACAGCATATACACTCACTTTCTTTAGTTATTGCTTACTTTAACATCTCCCTATTGGAATGTAACTTTGTCTTTTAAATAAAAAAATTAATATTAAAAAAAATTAAAATTAGAAAAGTAATTGTTCTAACAACATCTCATTAAAATCAGTGACAATTGGTGTCAAAAGACAATGAAAACAGGTTAACTTATGGTAAGATGCATTTCAATATTGTGATTATAGAAATGGGAGTAACAGTGTAACATACAGTAATAAAGTGAAAGCCTGTAGCGCCACCTAAAGGTCACGTGTCTTGCTAATCCCAAGCAGTGTGTCTTTCTGCAACTGAATATGGACCTGCTGCACATCTAGACTGTTCTCTTCACAGCTCCAAAACTTCTAAACTTTATTCACTAGGTACAGAGAAACCTGTGCACGCTTCACTGGGATCTATAAGCATCAGTCAGGGTCCCACAGAAAAAGCAAATACATTGCATATATTTGCATACATTGTAATCACATCCACAGGACATCATAACTTTCCTAAAATTGCTGTTTTGCACATATCAAGGTAAAAATCCATGCGTAGGCACACAGATGGACACATTCTTGCTGATTGATCGTCAGTTTTATAACCGGTGGGTGTTGAGTTGTTTCGGAGCAGGACAATATGCATACAAAGGCCACCCTATATGCAGCAGAGACAGGCGGGGGCCCACCATGTAAAACTCTGGACATTTGCAGCAAGGCAAGAAGCCGCTTCAACGCCGCCGTCTGGATTTCCAATCACACGAGTTCCCATGTTCCTGTAAATGTCACACAAGGGATATCACAAACATGTGGACTGTATTAAAACTACCTCTTGTATATGTCTGACCCTTTGTGTGTGCAGGTCTTATTGAAAGTAATTTGGCTTGCATCTAAAAAAAAAACAACAAAAAAACAACAATCACTGAAAGCTGCACTGAAATAATATATAGCTGAAAGCATTCCGGTGGTGGAATGTTGACTAGTTCACAATAAAATGTGGATTCTCTAACCACATGACTTATGGGGGCTTTGTTTTTGATGGGAACGCTGTCGAACTTTTTGTAGAGGTACAAATCATAGAGCTATTGGTACAGGCATGTGGCTTTTGAGTCAGTGCAGAGGGGGGTTGTGGGTAATATGAACCAGGTGGTTCAGCCAGGGAAGCAGGGATTGTAAAAAGCTCATCAGAGAAAACTCCACTTCATTGTGAGGAACAAAGTATCCCTGTGTGGGTTACAGGCACCAGCTGTCTCCCCTGCTTTGCATCGCTCTCCCTTTGTATGCAAATGTCAGAGCTGATTCACACTCTCCATTTCAATTTCTGTCAGAGCGCAGCAGCCGAGGTGCCAGGTGCTTTCTGAAATCAACAAAACAAACTGACAGAAACTGTGTCTGCCTAGACTCACTGTGCTTTGTAACAATGCGATCGCTAATGGGTAGGGATGTTTTTTTTTGAGGCCTAATACCAATATCTGATGTCTCCCCACCCATAATGGCTGACACCAATAGGGATATGTATTTTTGTAGGATGTGAAATACAAATGCAGGAGCAAAACAATCTTAAAATAACTGTTTTTTAAACAAGAAGACCATGCTAATTTTACTCCACTCCTAATTTACTGTTGTATTAAGTGACACACTCCCAGAAAAACACAAGTGCAAATTTCTTAATGGGTCAAATATTGACAGAAAAAAATAAAATTGGACCAATACTGATGTTGTTTTTTTAAAGCTGATATCTGCTGATACCAACAATCCATAATTACCATTATCAATCTCATGGACTTAATTTCTCAGAATATAATCTCAGTCTCGTCTCACGTCACATCTGATGCAAGAAATGTCTGTTTCGTATGATAGATGAGCTTCTCACTGAGTGTTGTGTGGTTCTTTCAGCACAATGCAGGATGATCTGATGATCCTGCATGAGCAGGAGTACGACAGCCTGCTGGACTGCGTCTTCAAGACAGAGTTCATCAGCTTATTGGCCCGCAGATTTGAGGAGAAGACCCAGAGGAAGCTACCACTCAAGTTTAGTAACACGTAAGTGAATGTACACAAGATCAGAGTGGAGATGCAACCACCAATTTACATAAAAGAAACCACTTTATCTACCTATCAGCAGCAGTTACAACCACAATATTTCCCCTCAATAACCAAATTTCCCCTTAAGGATCATTAAAATTGAATCTTTAACTGTTAATCTTATTTAATCTAATCGTATTCATAGAGGGCAATCTTCTTCATTTTATTGTAATCTTCATTTACAAATTAAAACCGTATTTGACTCAAGTGTTATTTCTGAATTGAAGATGAGTAATGAATTCAGCAGGTAATTTTCTCACTCGGAAGCAATTTCTTATTTCAAGGCTTTCAAAACTGCTGCTGGATCCCAAGTCAGTCCTAAAGTCAGATTCTGTTCATTTAATATTGAAATATGAGAGGACCTTTATTGTGGGTTAATCAGCATTTTAAAAAAGCTGTAATAGGATAACAAATAAATAACAATAATAATTCTGTATCTGTGGTCAAACACACAAGTATGTAAGCCAGATATTTTGCTGTCCATCAGACTGGAGCTGAAGTTGAAGAAGGAGAACTGGGGCTTCCTGAGCGCGGGCGGCTCTCGGCAGGTCATGTTTGTCCAGGGACAGGGTGACGTCGCTGTGCTGAAGCCCTCCAGCAAAACTCTGCAGGTCAGCATCGGCCCGGGGCTTCCAAAGAACACACGTGAGTACAAACACACATCCTTTTCCATTGGCTATGATCATAGTATTTTATCCTCTTTTTCGTCTTTCTTGCACGAATCTGAATGAAGTTGCTGTCTGTATGTTCTGCTCATTTGTTGGGAATCTCGTCCTCAGGCCCCACCAGGAAGAGCTTCACTCAGAGCCGATCCAGCGTGTCCAGAACCCACCAGCACATCCCGTCTCGGGCTGCACCAGGACCCCCAGGTAGCTGCACAGCATTTATTAGTTTGCTTTTAGCAAATGTGAACCTTGCTGACTCACCGGAAAAGCCTTTCATGTTTTCAGTGCTCGCTATTTGACAAATGCTGAGTCAGTATTGCGGTGCTGGGAACAATCATGCACAAGGACTGGGACACCTTGTGATGCGAACCAAGCTTAAAGTGCACATATTGAAGTTCAGTTAACTCAGTGCAATCAGACAATTGATTGGACGAACAAGACGCAGTGAGTGTCCAAGCTTGTTGAATTCATTCCCACCACTGCAAACTATATGAGCCATCTCCTCCCACACACAGAGACATATGCATGAGAAGTGCTGTGTGGTGGAGGCTGGCAGAAATTGCTGCTGTTTAGGCTAAAAATTAAAAGTATTTTAAGATGGCAAATTAGTAGGCTATTTCACTTATCAAACAGGTTTTACCAATATAATTGCAAAATGTGATTTATTACCCAACAACCTGCAGCACTCCCACAAGCCATCACCTGGGCTGAGCAGATGCGAGTCCACATTTTGTTTGGTGGGGCGATAACCATAACACATCATTACCACTAACATTAAACAGCTCACCCTAAATATAAAGAACACCAGCAAACTTTATCTATCTGCCCCCAAGGAGCACGGATTCAGGGCAGATAGACACAGTTTGCTCCTTTTCTTTGTCAGGAAATAGTCCCCACTGAAGCTCTTTGTCCCTTTGATTATTCTGAGTATTCGTATCATTGTGTTTGGAAAGCTTTTCACATGTAAAAGTTGGAGCCCCTCAAATAAATACTCCTGGACCGGAAACCTCGCCAAATCAAGTGCCGACTTATCTGCCTTGAATCCAGATCCACCCTGTCATCATGTGTCCCCTCACTTACACGCTCACCTGGCAGCACGCACTCCAACACAGTGTTCATAAATCAGGACCAGAGGAGGGGCGGTGGATGGTGGATACGCGTGCACCACCCTCAGTCGCTTACTGCCCCTGGAGATACATGGCAACCCATTTATGTCTTCGTTTCCTCTCTAGTTGCTCATCAAAACGGTGGACTGAAAAACACCAACCACATAGCCAATCAGAGGAACTCCTCCCAGCACGCCAACCAGAGGCCTCCATCGTCCGGCAGCACGAACCGCCCCTTCCTGCCCAGCAACATCAACCAGGTGAAGGAGCGAGGCAGCAACAGGCCGCAGCCCAACCTCGACTGCCTCAAAGTGCCTGAACAAGGAGCTGCAGGGTGAGCGACTGGCACACACACACACACACACACACACACACACACACACACACACACCAGGAATCCACAAACTAAACACTGACTTATTACACACACATGGATAATTACTGGAATATATCAATATATATATATGTCGACTCACATATGCATCTGCTGGGTGATTTAGATGTTGCATACAGTCTTCATCACCACATTGTTGTCATTTGCAAATACAGACTGTTGTGTGTTTTTCAAGCATATGACGTACTATCACAGACATTTCTGTGCAAAGACACACACACACACATACATACACATACACCCATGCACGTGTTTTGCTGTAATTTGGCATAATTTGGATAATCTATTCTTTTGTAGTCATGGAGACAGACGGACAGCTTCAAATGGAGGAATGTGAGTTTGAGTGCTTGCAGTGTTTTGGGTGGTGGTTCAGGTCGAGGAAAGCTCTCAGTAGAAGGATTATGTTGATGCTTCTCCCCTTGGCTTTTAGTTCTCTAACCGCTAAAGGTGAAATCAGAAAAAGGCTAAAGCCACTGGGCACTTTGTTCTGATTGAGCAAAGCAGGTGGTTTGCATTGAATATTTCATTTTCGGCTTCTTTTTTCTTTAATTTCATCATTACCAAAGAAGATTTTTTTTTTTATCCTTTTTTTTATGAGTAAAGAGAATCCTCGATGTGCACCTCCTCTGCATCAAGCATCCTCTTTAGTAATGAAATTAAACATTTAAATGAAAGTTACTTTCAAATTCAAACGCATCACAAGAAGGCGTGGTGCTATAATAAAAGGGACAAATTCAAATATGGAAAAAAAACAAAAAAACAAACAAACAAAGCATCAACAAACTGCCCCATGGCTCAGCCTGTCTTCTGATAGGAGGACACAATATTCCTTATTTATTCCTATGATAAGGAAATAGTCAAACTCCAGTAAGGTATTTGCAGACATGGGAAAATCGGTGTTTAGGATCATGAATCTCAGGCTCTTCTCAAACGTTTTGAATTGTTTATTTTTTAATGACAACATATTTATAATGACACCAACTATTCCACTGTCTGCTAACTACTTGACAGATGAACTTTCATTAAGTCAGTCAACCTTTTTTGTTGATCAGTGCAAGCTGACATTTTAGCATTCTGTTTGAGAAACTAATCTGAAGAAAAATGCTTTCTTGCAATGTTTCGTTCACATTGCACTGGAACTATACAGCAGGGAATTCCAAGAAAAAGTGCTGTGCAGACTACATTACAACCCCCCAAATGATTTATTGTGATCTGAAAGACAGCACTGACTCTTGACGGCTTTATGAGATGTGCAGGCTTGTTTTTTTCTTTTTTTTTGGTCTTGGCCTATTTGTGCAGGCAAAGAAATAGCATGTAGTAGATCACCACCTTGTGGTCAATTTGTGAACTGTTTGTATTCAAATGAACTGGGAAGCATCATGCACACAATACTAATATAAACATATTTATTTATCTTATGCTCATAGTCTGTTAGTCTGCCAGATGTTCATTCAGTGCAACTTATTGTTAATGACAGGCAGTGGTGGAAAAAGTAAATTATTGAAAGTATCTGTAAATATAAGCAGTAAAATGTACCAAAGTATCTAAAGTAAAAGTACTTTTTCTGAGGAATGGTTTCTTTCAGAGTATCAAATTATGCATGAAAGTATTTTACTTCCGTACATCACTTGAGTAAATGTACTAGTTACTTTTCACCACCACTCCATCTCCAGATGTGAAGTACGAGTGATGACAGCCTTGGTTTTAGCATGTTTGACATCATCAGATGAGTCAAATGGCTTCATCGACTGAATGATAACATTACACAAACTGAAGGATGCAGCCTCGGCTCTTCACAGCAATGCCCACATGAATCTTTCAGTAAGCACCACACCTGGACAGTTCCTCATACTAACAGCTCTGTGGTGTCTTGTTGTGTCTCAGGGCCCACAGACCATCAGCCACCAGGCCTCCTCCTGGAGGGGGGCGACCCAAACCTGCTCCCAAACCCAAACCCCAGGTGCCCCAGTGTAAAGCCTTATACGCCTACGACGCCCAGGACACAGATGAGCTCAGCTTCAATGCTGATGACATCATTGACATTATTAAGGAGGGTAAGCATGTGACAGAAAAACTGTGCTGCATAATCGGGGCGTAGCGAATTATTCTCTGCAGCAATGCAGAGATTATAAATTCAGTCGACTCATTCAACTGAATCGATCTGCTCAAAGAAAGAAATACAGTCAGTCACTCTCGCGTTGCCCTGAATGGATATGAAATGATTTGAATTGATTTATTCATAATTCTGAAAAGAAAAAAGATTTAATGTTGTGGTGATATAAATTAGTTTTTTTACAGAATAAAGTTATTGTCTTTTTTTCACATGTCAAAAGAAAAAGAATAATCTTACATTATTGTATTTATTAATGGCCAAAAAAATTTTGACTAAAACTATTGAATCAAATCATTGATTTGATTTAATAATTCCAAAAAAGAAAAGTTGCTCTGAAATTGAATCACTAACTAGTGAATTGCCGATCAAATAGAATCAGTGTTAAGTGAAAGATTCACACAGATTAACTCAGCTGCTGTGATTTTACAGTATTTCTTTTTCATTGTTATAGTCATGTTATTAGCATAATCCCATGGATTGAAATGTGATACTTTCTTTATTGCATGTTGACAAGTACTGTAATCACAAACCCGAGTCCAGATGTTAAACTATAGAATCTCAAGATGAAACATGAACACTGATTAGTCCTCTCTGTTGATCAGATGCGTCCGGATGGTGGACAGGACGACTTCGTGGAAAGCAGGGACTTTTCCCCAACAACTACGTCACCAAGATCTAGGAGCTGCCGGTTGATTTGTCCAGCGCAGTGAAGAGAGCCTGCATCCCTACTGACTGTGTCAAAGGAGGGGATGGAGCTTACAGTCAGCAGAACAGAGCGAGAACCGCCGTGAGATTTCCCGCGGAGAGAAACTCACATCACCTTCTCCACTACCACAATGTAGTGACTGAATGTAACTTTTGGTTACACCGGACCAGAAGAACGTCAGGCTTGAATCGAGGCTCTGCTCTGAAGACAAGAGGACTGTTTGACTCCAGGGTCTGTTTTCCTCCGCAGTCCCTTTGAGTACTGAACAAAACTATTTATTGTATTTATAGCTTTCTGTGTTCTCCTCACTGTCATTTTCATCTTGCTGAGTTTTGATCTAAACGATTTTGAAGAATTGAAATGAAGTATGCATATTCTGTGGGACCAGGCTGTGATTTTATTTTTTCATCGTGTCGTTTTGGATGAAGGTTTGATTACTGAATCAAAAGTGCTCGTCACGAAGTCGCCGTCTCATTGATGGAAATTGCATTGATGCGATATGCTAGGAATATTTATTTTGACACAAAGCAAAGCCTAATTACAGGGAATGGACTCTCAGTAATTCATTACACTGTGATTTTATATTCTAGTTTCTAGTTTCAATTTGTATACCAAACGGTTTTAATCGCCAAAACAAAATATCAATTGTGATAAGTCTGCTCTGCAAATGCAATCACAAAAGACAGGCAGACGGTAACTCGGATGTCCCCTTCATGTTTTCTGTGTTTTTATGTCAAACCAGTGTATCTTAGTCCTAAAGAAAAGGCCACAAATACTGTATTCTGAGCAAGCTGTCTGTGGTTTATTAGCACTTTATTGGTTTAGGTACTACCTTGAACACGCAGACATCATCACTTGTTCATGCCACAGCCAGTAAATCAATTTTATGACGGACAGATTGCCAAACTAGCAATACGCCTAGTTACTGAGGAGAATAATTTGTTTACATGAAATTATAATACAGGCATTTTAGATCTAATAATGTACTGTATATCTGTTGATATGTAGGAGTACATCTGTTGTTGGTTGAAATTTAAATTAATTTTTTTTTAGTGTATTTTCTCTGAAGGATCTTAGTATTCTATTTTTCCTCTGCTTTTGATACTCAAAGGGCTGTTATGTTTTGAGCTCAGTAACAGATGAATAGTGGTTATCACAGACGAGGACGAAAGGGTTTTTGTTTAACCAGTGCAACATTGTTACAGGTGAAAGAAAAGTATATCTTTGTTGATGTTTTTTTTTTTCTTCTCCACGGCACTACAAAGAATCCCCTTTGCTTTTGCTCTACTCTTTCTATACATCTATTGCACTGCTTTTGCATTACTTACACATTCCTTAGTAATTTTATTTTTTATCAAATAACCACATTATGCTCTAGTCATTAAAACTGCTGGGACTTCTGTCATAGATCTTCAGCATCATCAAAGATAGTTTGATCCTGGATGAGTGAAGACATCCTTGTGCAATATAAAAACAGAGGATAAGAATCTTTTAATAAAGCATGTAAAATTGTACATTTAATTGCTTGTGTTTTGATTTATTATAAGAGGACCCATTAAATGACTTGATCAGCCTGCAGTATTTTTACATTTATTATCAGATATCTGTATTCCCTTGCCAGTGCTATTTCTCTCTCTTGTGTGCGGTTGTAATCACTATAATAATGGGGACAAAATAGTGATTGACATATTATCAACAATATGCAGGATTTCACTTTACACTTCAGTGAGTTGTTCATCTTGGAGAAACCTGGCTGAAGTGACAGCCGTCCATGCTAATGCTGTGTTCATTTCAGCTCAGAAGGCATTAAATACAACCTGAATGATCGTCCAACTCAGAATTACAGGTTGGAAATTTAATTGTTTCAGAACCCTGGATTCTCCAATTTCAGTTCAAGTCAAAGCAAAAACGTGAAAGCACGCAAAAAGGGTGGAAAACAAATCACTTTTTGTTATTTATGGTAAGAATTGATCGTTTATTCTTTATTAGTTGTTGTATTAGTTGTTTGTTTAAATTAAAACATACATATGAGCTACAAATGCTTTCATCTATACCATACATGAATTACAATAGGCCTTTTTCACAGCAGCCATTTTGACATGGATAGCAGGTAAACACAGGTGTTACTAATGACATAAATTAAAGTTCTGTTCCACTTTGGTCTAACAGATTGTGTCTGGGGACCTTTCTCTCCAATCAGAGCCAGCGGCTGCACTTTTCAGATGCAGCTGAAGCGTCCTTAAATTTGAATCACTAACACAAGATGTCGTATGTAAATCCACGACATCCACATCCCACAGAGCGCGCAGTGATTTCCAGCCTCGACTCTCTGCAGCGAGGTCAGTACAATTGAGCTGCCTCCTCTCATAGGCCTGGTCTATTATGTCTGTTCATGGCGCAGTGAGGTCTGCACAGTAAACAGCTTGTTGGGTATTGAACCACAATATGAGGTCAGGTCCTTGGCTGGTGCCGACTACCTCTGATGGGACTGCAATTTGTTTGGCCTATTTCGGTTCACATTTCCCAGTCTCTTGCATCCCCAGACTCCTGGCTACTCAAATCTTCCCTGTTTGGTTCTCCTTCACAGACAGTTTGTAACCCGTAGTGTTTTTTCTCCCTCACTGGCACAGAATTGATTACTGCATGCTGGCTATCAATTACCGCTGCCAGAAACTTGAATGCGATGACACCAAGTGTATTGACCTTGGAAAAAACTAATTTTGCACCCTGACAGGATGCTTCTGGTCTACGCAGGGACGAAAAAGGTTCTCCTGCAAAGGTTGAGATGGCAGCACATCACAGGTTGGTGTTATCATGGATCTAATGCAGATGTCTCCATATTCCACAGTCCTTTTCATCATAAATTGTCTCTATAAGAATGTGTTTTGGCACAGCACTCGATGCATATGTTTCACTGGCAACCTCGTCTTATCCAAGGTTGTTGTTTTGCTCCATGCTGTGCAGGCCTGCGAAAGCCAAGCCCTCCATGACCCTGCTGGACTTGGCCAACAACATCACTGTCTAAATGCCAACTGAACGAGGGGAGCTGTTTCTTTCTGGGCCCATGTCTCTCTAACCTGCTAACCTCTCTTCCTTCGTTATCGGTTTCTATTCGACCATCATGATTACATCACCCAATGCATCAGCCTGAACTGTAGAAATCAAAACTTTTAATTTATCTAGGAAAACATAATCCCATCCTACCTTAAGCCCTGAATCTGCTTTTTGCATGTAAAGCTCGTGTTTTTGGAATTGTGCCTGCATCAATGTTGTCTTTAGTTTCATCTTAGTCCATTTTTGGCCATTCAACTTGGCAAATAGTCGCCTGTTTGGAGCGCGGGTGCAGCAGCAGCTGTCAGAGGTGAATCACACTCTGCAGCGCCTCCTGACACACTAATGATAACCTCACTGTAAAGACTTAAAAGGATTTGCCACCATGCCTTCCAGGCACGGCCATGTTGTGGCAAATTCTATTTTTTGTGAAGCACACTGTAGTTTTCTGCCTTGTGAAGGTTTAAGCAGACTTATTCTACATCATCATGCATTACTGCTCTACTATCCCTGCTGCAGCTCAGATGTTTTATAGGTTGATGAGAACAAGAAAAAAATAAAATTGTCAGAAATAGCACTATTCAAAATGTCATACTGCTTTTAAAATTCTTGGGAATGAAATTTCACAATGCAAATTTTTTTTTATCGGGTTGGCAGAAGTTTTCATTGGTCCAAGGCAGAAAAGGAAAATTTGATATAGGAATAGCTTTCCAAACTTTTTGGGCAATTCCAAGGCAAATAATGAGGAGGGTGACAACGACTTTAACTATTAGACTTAAATAATTTTGATCAGGAGAATCAGGATAAGAAACTGAATGGACCCTAAAAGAAACATGGACGCATACTTCAGTGACATGACAGATATTCAACTTTGAGAAACCAGCATGTTATTCCATCTCTTGAAATTAGAAAGTAAAATGATCTACTACTCAAGAATATGTATAAGGCAATGTTTCGTTTGAAGAACATATGATAGAAACACTAGTTGGGAGGAGCAGGTAGTGGTAGAATAAGTCCAGCTGGTCAGTTT
Organism: Holocentrus rufus; assembly: GCA_900302615.1. Classification (NCBI taxonomy): domain Eukaryota; kingdom Metazoa; phylum Chordata; class Actinopteri; order Holocentriformes; family Holocentridae; genus Holocentrus; species Holocentrus rufus. The sequence continues at coordinate 7,385 of OMLF01021248.1, read as the reverse complement.
CTACACCGACTAATGAAGTTCACAGTTTTGTTGAATAACAAAACTATGACAAAACACCAGCTACTTTCAACTGGCAAGCTACCATATGTTCATTTGACTATATTTCAGTTTGATTACTATGTTCATGTCTATGTTTATAACCTTATAATTCAGACTGAACCCTCATGTTGACAATTTGACACTGCCTGTTGAGCAACCTTAAACTCCAGTGTACCTCTGGAGTAGAAGATATTCCTAATAAAAGGTCACAGCAGGATACTTGCTCTTGATTTTATCTTGAGTCAAAAAATCAGTGGCAATCAAGGACTGCACTAAAACTACAGATAATCTGTGAGGCACTTACTGATCTGTATGTGTTATTATGCCTGTCTATTGATATGTTTTTGATACTATGCTGCAGAACAAGTTGCCCAATGAGACAAATCAAGTTAAAAACTGAATTTTTGTGCACTAAAAGAAATAAAACATATTCAGTAATACTTATTACCAAATGGTCACTTTTTTAAAAGTTATTTTGAATTCCAAGATGTTGGGACTCTAATACACATTTTAACATTCATATTGGCAGGCAGCTCTACAGGCCCTGTCCTGTTTGCTGTGACATGTGTATCATTTGGGTTTTGCTGTGGGTTTCATCCAGTTTCTCTTAAGCTCTTATTTTACTGCTTTGATGCTGACTTCATCTTTGTTTTGTGTTTTCCATTTTAGTCGTGCCTTTCATGTATTATGCCTTAAATCATGTATACTATTAATCCATCTGCCTAGATTGTAAAGCACTTTGGGTCAGCTCCTGTTGTTTTTAGATGTGCTGTATAAATAAAAGTGACTGACTGACACTTCATAAGCACAGCGTGACAATTCCTTCAGTTCAAAAGCCCGACATTCACTCAAAACCGGATCTTCAAAGAGGACACCAAGGAAAGGACTCAAGAAAGAGTTATCCAAGTTTATTAATATTATTTTTTAAAACTAATATAAATCCCACAGAATATGATCCTGGTGCCATTAAGTCAATGAATGCATGGATACCTGCTTTAAGTACAGTGCATTCCAACACTCCATTCAAAATGTTAGCTTTTTCTTTCATTTTTTTTTCTTTTTTCCTCTTTTTAATATATTGATCAGAGTGGAAATACATGGCCTCAGCGCACTGTTATATTCACTACGACACTCCTATCTTTTTCTCTCTTGTGCAAGTCTATGCAAGTGAGTTAGTCAAGAGTATTAGTGTTATCCTTTTCCCAGCAGTAAAAATGGAGACTGCTGTGTAATTACAGAGAGACAAAAGAGAGGGTGGATAAAATGATTTGGACTGTGAGAATAAACAGCAAATTATTAGCCTCACCCGAGCTGTGTATTTCCCCCTGAACAAACACACAGGGATCAAATTAACAGAATGAATAAAGCCAATACCACTGCCGGTATCAAATTGACAGATTATGCCAGGTTGCAGGCTCATGTGAAAACTGTTACACATGTGTTGGCCTGAGATCCCTTTGGAGAACCCGGCTAACCACCTTGGGCCCATCTTCAGGGATAAATCCCAACAAAACGCAGACAAGTTTCACAGCAGACCCCCAACAATCATTCAATTTAGAAAGAACAGTCAAGAGAGAGGGATGTGACATTCATTTTTCTTTTTCTCTAAAATACATTAGATGACTCGTTTATGGTGTTTAGTCAAATGAAGATGCAAGAGGGAGGTGTAATGGTAGCCAAGCATGTGCATATTCTGGGAGTGAGGTGAACATTGGAGTTTATTTCCACTCTAGAAATACTGGGTGTGCACTAATACAGCAGCTGATCTGTTAACATATTTTCCTAGTTAGGAATGTCTTGATTTACTTAAAAAACATCTTTCACTAACAATCCACATCTTCTAAACATAAACTAATCAATACAATGACTGGTAAAATGAATCCTGCAATGTTTTTTTTTTAAAAACAGAGGTTGACATTCTATTCCAGTAAAGCAAGGCATTAGGTTTACAGAAATGCTTCTTTACTAGAGCAGTTATCCTCACCTGCAAGTGTTAGGCCGTGTTAAGCCCACGTTATATGTGCAAAGAAATGCATTGCAAGGAAACATGCAGAGAACAAAACAAAAAAATGACACTTGAGGAAACAATCAAAAGCTACATAAAAGCTTTATAAATACAATAAAATTTTAAACCCTTAATGGAGAATTCTAGCTGTTGTAATAATATGTGATAGCTGGCACTCTAGGCTCAATGCTTTTTTGTCAGATGTTTTTATTTTTTTCCTCATAGTAGAGCTGCGCAGGTAATTCATGCCATCTTTGGTTGACTGCAGTACTGAAGAGAAAATTAAAATGATCAACAACAAAAAGAAAATTTCAACAAAAGGGTTGTTGGAAAAACAGCATCAACTCTCAGCAGACAACTGCGCCTCAATGTCCACTCTGCAGATGGGGCACTTCTTATTGGTGAGGAGCCACTGGTCCACACACAGTTGATGGAAGAGGTGCATACATGGTAGGCGTCTGGGGTGGGAAACACAAGCGCCAACAAAACAGAGAGGGAAGGTCAGTGTCGATGTTTTTCAGCCTCACAACAGAGTCACATCCACAATTAAACAAAATCCACTCTGTATCATTTTAAACTGCGCACCTGTTTCCTGCACTTGCAATAAAACAATTACTTTAAGCTTTTATAACCAGCAGGCACAGAATACAGCCCTCTGCTTTAAGCAAAGGTGCCTGAATCTTGAGGAAGCTCAGAAAGAGACGACATGTTGCCCACTTTGTTTAAACTGCTCCAACTTCTTCAACGCTGCTGCCTAAGAGATTTAGAATTGATTCAGAAATTCTTTCACGCCCCAAAAACTGAAATTTATGAAAAGAATGGTTCTCTTATTGATAAACTTTCATCCAAGGTGACAACTTTAAAAATGATGGAAAAGAGTTTTTTTTTTTCACATATACACTCAATCTCACATTCTGTAAACTACTGATAGAAAAGAAAAACTTTGAAATTATGAGAAAGCTTGTTTTGATTTACTAAATAGAATCGAGAGAGAGGGAGAGGGAGGGAGGGAGAGAGAGAGAAAAATAAAATATTATTAACTTTGTACCAACAGAGGGCAGAAAATCGTCAACCTTAAGAAATACGACTGAGTCCCAAAAGGTTTTCCACTGGGCCAGATATTTTGAGGTTCTTGGAGGAAGTTTTTATCTTCCTGCAGATTTCTGTACGTCAGGGTTTTGAAAATTAATCTCTGAAGCCTTTCAAGAATCAATGGCACCCATACCTGACATCTCAAGCTTATGAAAGCACGTAACTGAAATTCCATACGTAAGAGTGCGCATCAGTGCGGGCAACAACCCCCTGCAAACGCCGGCGGTGCTATTTACCTGACATCCTCCCCTTCCTCCAGTATTGACAGGCAGATGGTACATTTCTCCTCTGTGTCTTCATCTGCCCCCTCATCTTCATCTTGCTTACCATGCAGCTTTCTCTGTTGGTGGAAAAATTAGGAAACATCACTTCAGACGTGCAGCATTAATCTGCAAAGTTGCCTCAGCAGATTCATTACATGTCATTTTCTCTGATATAATTGAAAACTGCTAAGCTAAAATGCTGTGTTAACATTACAAGTACACATTATGTCTCAATATGCATATAATAAGGCTTACAGAGGGGTTATTACGTATTGAAAAAAAGCATCTCAACACAAACATTACACTCCTTTATGGACAGAGAGATTGGTCATTTTGTCCTGGCAACAGAACAAATTTCTATCTGTCGTCTCTATACTACAGTAAATGTTATGCTAGAGCCGAATTCCCTGGCCCCCCAAGGCTAACGCTAACATCTGCTGTACATGTGAGCAGAGACATGTTTCCAAATTGATTCGTTCATTTATTTCTCACCGATTCTGGGGTTGCGTGCATATTTTTCCCAATAGATGCCCATGCTTCAGGGGTTAACTGTTCGTCAATGTCTCTCTCCAACACCTTCTGTATTGGGTGGCAGGGTGTTAGATTGCTTATTTAGATACATTTGGAAATCTCTATGGAAATCTTTCCCCAACAATGTCTTTAACAGCTGTAATCTCTGATAAAGGACACTACAGTATTTTGTAAAATGCTGGCAGTACATCAGTCTTTTGAAACGAGCACAAAAGACCACTGTGCACTCTGTCCCAGAATAAGTTCTTACAGACATGCAGAAATATAAATCTACAAACTCCATAAAATAGCATGGTCATGTACACCCACTTATGAAAACATAGCTACACACTTGCACACACCCATATTCTCACCTTTTTGTACTTGTGTGGGTAAGTGCACCTCTCTATGGTTCCCTGAGAGGCCCCTCGGTTCACAGTCCCCAATCTCTCCTCTAAATGCAGCAGATCCTTCATTGAAAGAGAACAGACCCGCCATGAGACTGACAGTTAACACACATACGTACAAACACATGCACAGGTATACACACACAACAAAGAATTCAACTGTTCCCTCCGATTTAGTTGTGAAACTGTTTTATTGTTTTAGACTTTTTTTTTTTTTTAATCGCTTCAACTCTGATTTCCCCTTGAATTTCCCCTTAAGTAGCATCAAAATTAGATATTTTTTTC